>PVJX010011218.1:0-32041 GCA_004027295.1 Dolichotis patagonum | reverse complement strand
CAAAGCTTGGCAGGTCTGTGACTGCACGAAGAACCCTCAAAAACACTGTGTGGGGGCCAATGAGCAAAGGAAGAGGACACAGGCGGAACCACAATGCCCCAGCAGCCTGCCAGGCGGGGCTCTGGACACCTCCCAGGACATCGCCAGCTCAGCACCCTGCCCTCTCCGTGCTGTCCGTGGACGGCTGGAGCTGCAAAGGCCTCTCACCTCCGGTCCTCACGGACACATGGTTGCTGAGGTCTCAGTGGGGCAGCAGAGCACAGCCCGTCGGCACAGTCCCCCGACACCCTGCAGAGCGGTGTGGAACATAGCACCAGGCCCACTCCTGGGCTCCACAGGGAAAGGGGACCACGGGGACACCTGCAGGCCTCTGTCTGAGCCACACCGCCCCAGACCTGCGTGCCCGGAGTCACTCTCAAACCGAGTAAGAGCAGTGCTGGGAGCAGAACTGAGCACAGGGCTCTAGGGATAACCAGAGAATCTGTTCCTGATGACAAACACGAATCTCAGGCAAAAGTTAAAACTCCGGAAAGTCTGTCTCCGCCACCAAAAGCTAGCCAGCTTCCTAGCACAGAAAGGCTCCTCTGCAGAAATCAGAGGGGACAGCACCCCAGTGATGCTTCATGCCACGTCAGAGGTCTGTGAGGTCAGGGACCTGTGCTCTCGGTGAAGGCACCCTCCAAAAGCCCAATGTGCGCACGACGTAGCAAAGTCCCAGCAACAGAGAGAGGCAGCGTTTAATAAAGGAGAACATCATTTTAAAATAGGCAGGGAGTGAGACTAAACATTTCTCCTACGAAGACATATAAATGGCCATAAGCACACGGCGGTCCCACACCCTGCATCAGGAGGGAAATGGGGACGGGTGGAAACTACCAGAGGACGCCACCTCTTTCCCTCCAGGGGCAACTCAGAAGCTAACAGAAATGACGAGTTAACACGGACAAAGAAAACTGGAAGTCTCGGGTGTGGGGCTGGGAAAATCTAAGGGTACACTTGCTGTGGAAAGCCTGGCAGACCCTGAAAAGTTAAACAGAATAACCGTGTGACCCAGCAGTTTGCCCCTCAATACACACCCACAAAACGTGAAAACCCAGGTCCTCATGGCAGCATTGCTCAGTGACCAAGCAGGAACAGCACGGATCCACAAACTAGCAAACGGCACATGAAACACAGCGGTTGCCCATGCAGTATTACTCAGCGCAGCACCTGCCACAACCCGGATGACGCTGGAAAAGATTACGCTGCTGAAAGCCAGACGTCCACAAACCACAAATTATACGATTCCATGTATAAGTGAACCTCAGCCCTGATCTGTCAACATCGCTGGGTTCAGAGACACCTACTAGAGACTAGTGAAGTACTCCTGGGTGTCAGTGGTTTGGGCAGTGTGACCTCGGGGACCACACACGGGTCCTGCTGCTCTGCATCCTGGGCACCACAACGCAGGCAGCCCTGCCTGCCACACCCCTCCACTGTGACGCTGGCCGACACTGTGCTATCTCTAGAACCCACAGGCACGGGAAACCTTTCCCAGTCTGTCGTGGGTGTCAGGTATCGCTACCGCGATGAGAGAGCTGACTGATGTGAACTGCCCAGGACCAGCAAATCCACAGGAACAAGGACAGGAAGCAGACTGGGGATGGCCGGGGGCTGAGGGCGGAAGGAAAAGGTCGGCTGCTAACGGAGCAGTAGCCAGTGAACTCACGGCTCGGGCAAGGCTCGGGCAAGACTCGGGCAAGACTCGGGCAAGGTACAGCGTCAGCTTGACAATCTTGCATAAAAATGGTGAATTCAATGTCAAGAGAACTGCCGGGTTTTTCCCAGAAAGCGGCTCCTTTGGCACTGGACAGCGCCCCGCTGTGTGCGTCTCCGGAACCACAAGTTAAGCCTCCCACTTTTCGTGCACATGCAAAGGCTCCTCCAATCAGCTGTCAATACGTCATTCCTCGGCCCTTTTAGCTCCACCTCTGGTCAAATTCCAAACAAAAGCCCGTGGTTCCCGCTCAAGCCTCCAGAGGGTGCCTGCCCCTCCTCAGCAGCTCTCCCGTGCCCTCAGTCAAGGCTTTTTCTAATCTGCTTGCTCACTCTTTCTGTCGAGTGCCACAGAAGGCCAAACAAGAATCATACCTCAATTTTTAAAAAAGATAATTGATGACTGTTTCAAATTCCAAATTCCAATGAATATTTGAGAAACGGCTGCTTGTCAAGTCTGGGCGCAGGACCAAGGAGAGGTGCTCCTGCCACCCTCTCACCACCAGGTTACTGTGAGCCGCTCTTTCAGATGTCAGCAAGGAAGTGGGGGAGCATAGCCCCCGGGGGACCCACAGGCGGGAGGAACTTGCTTACAAATCTTTCTACCACCTTCTGATGTTGTTTTGGGAAATATGATTATTTTCATTTAAAAAAATCATTAGTCACATGAAGAGAGTTCACTGCTTTCTTTAAACATTTAATTTCTAGCGTGGTACATACTGATAGATTATAATTATCTTAAAAATTTCTTTGATGTTACAGTAACTTTTTTTTTATCGGTATCAGGGATTGAACTCGTGACCGCACACTTACAAGGCAGGCATTTATGCCGCTGAGCTAAATCCCCAGCCCCTACAGTAACTCTTAAGAGTATAAGTGGATTTAAAACAAAAAGTATAAACGGGTCACGAAGCCAAAAAGTTTAAGTATTTTGAGCTATTAAAAAAAAAGCCAAGGCCAGGCATGGTGGCACACACCTGTCATCCCAGCACTCCAGAGGCCAGGGCAGGAGGACTGCTGTGCGTCTCAGGCCATCCTGGGCTACACAGTGTGTTCAAGGCCAGCCTGGACTACATAGGGAGACTGCCTCAAGGAAAAAAAAAAAAGAGGAAAATAAACAGGTAAAGCCCAAAGACTTCCACCTTGATTTTTAATTACCTTAAAGGTAACTGTTGAAAACTAAAAGAGTGAAACCAAAGGAAGGGCGCTCGATAGCCACCAAGGACAGAGAAGCGCAGGGTCACTGCGCCAGGAGGCCTGGACAGCCGAGGTGCAGCCCTGCAGCCGAACACAGATGGAACAGGGCTCTGACACGGCGCTCACTGAGAGCACCAGGGGAAAGAAGAGAGAGGCAGAAACGGGCAGATGTGACCGGGCACACAGACGTCAAGCAGGCTCCACACACTGACAACCGTGGGCACAAGTAACTCAATTTAAACGGGCAGACTAGAGGCTGAAAGTGACAGGAAGAAGAAGGACAGAGTTTTCATTGGAAAACTGGGGAAACCACATCAGCACTGAGGGAAGGAGACTTCTAGGACGGGGTGATCCCTGGTGACAAAGGAAAACATTTCTTAAACACAAAGGGTAACGAAGACTGCGCCCAACCAGATTGGCAAAACCCAAGGAACTCCACAGCCCCCTCCTCCTCACAAGTAACTGGCTGACAGGACCAGGGGAAGGGGGCAGAGGCTGGCAAGACATGGCCACAGTCTCCACCTCAGTCACCAGGACTGGCACTCGAAGCCACGGCAGGGCTTCACACACATGGCGCCTTCTCTAGCCACAGAATCAACTGGAAACGAAACAGCAAGAGACACCAGGAACCCTCCTCCAAATACTCACGATTAAGATTAAACAAACTCTGCGGTATGCACAGCATGGTCTCAGCCCCCTGGGAGGCTGAGGCAGGAGTTCAAATCCAGCTTGAACAAAGTGAGACTTTGTCTCAAAACCCAAACGAGAGGACCCACCGACAGCAAGAAGCCACGGGTGAAACTGAAAATACTTCGAAGCGAATGATGAAGTATGCAGCACATGAAAATGCACAGGGGCTGGGAATGTAGCTCAGCAGTACAGCGCTTCCCACACACGCACAAGGGCTAGGGGTCACACCCTGGTGGGGACATGCAAGTGACATGTATAAAACACAACAAAGGCAGCAGAGCAGAGAGCACGTAACAGTTTTAAATGTTCCGTTGTTCGTTGTTTGTCATTGTTTGTGGTTTGTTTTTGGTTGCCTGAAACAGGGTCTCACTATGCAGTTCAGGCTGGCCTCGAACTCACTCTGTAGCCCAGGTTGGCCTCGAACTCACCTCCTGCCTCAGCCTCCCAAGTGCTGGGATATCAGGTGTGTGCCACCACGCCTGGCCAACAACTTTTAATGTTCACATCAGAAGTGAAGAGAAGTTTAAATGAACCAGCCTCTCTGGAGGGCGGCTGTGAGTGTGACAGACTTTCGGCGGCCCAAAGGAGAGACGCTGGCGCCTTGGGACCTGTACCATGCGGTTGACTCGGGGTGCCGGGAGAACAAGGAGGTCCTCCCCTCTCTGGGGGGAGGCTGTGATCCTGTCAGCGTGTGGGCTGAGAATCAGACATCTCATGTGTCCTGTCCCCCGTCCCGTGCCCCCTCCAGCAAGTGGGAGCCAGTGAACTACATACACATCTTGTGAAAAGATTGGCTATGTTATTTAGTATAACTCCCCGTATGCAAAGATATGGACAACCATTTGGAAGAAAACAAGAGACAATATGACAGAGTGAAGATCTCTGGTCGTCTAGCTTTGAAATTTATGCTTTCTTATGTCCCGCTCTGTTCTGTTTTGTTGTGTTTAATTTTACCCCCTTTAAAATAAAATTTAAAAAAAAATTTTTTTAAATAAATAAGCAAACAAACCAGCCTTCTACTTAGCATCAACAAAAGTAGAACGTGGAGGGAGGAGGAGGGACGGAAGGGAAAGAAATGAAGAGGTGTCGCGTGCATGCACCAACTCCCCGTGAGGAACGCAATCCTGGGTACTGCAGACACGGACTAACAAAAAAATAGCAAAGCTCGGCAGGCACACGCCTGTCATCCCAGCACTCAAGAGGCTGAGGCAGGGGAATTGCTGTGAGTTCAAAGCCAGCCTGGGCTACACCGTGAGCTCAAGGCCACCTGGACTGCACAGTCAGACCCTGTCTCAAAAAACAATTAAAATTCCTGTGAGCATGTAGGTAACGAGACAGGAAAATAAACCATCCTGGGACACACACACACGTGCATCCCCGCGCCAAGGGCTCAACCCCGAGCCCTGCCTGTCAGACGGTGTGTGCTCTTTTATTTTAACCGCAAGATGACAACAGTGTCTGTACCCTGCAGCGTCCCCACCTCCCGTCACGAGAGGCTCCCCGCCAGCCTGTCACATCTGAGTGAGTAACCGTCTTTGTCGAGGAGCTTCACTGGCGTCTCTTTTCCCACCATAAACTCTAGGAGCAGCTCGGCAGCCCCATCCCGGGGCTCAGGACCTAGAGCTGTATCTGCTCTGAGTCTGCTGGCAAAATGAAACCTGGACCCCTCCACTTTTCCCAAGTGCCACTCAGGTTTCCCACACCTCTGGAAAACCTGAAAGTGTTGTAATTCTTGGTTTGCTACAACAGGTAACACACAGTAGTTTAACAATAGCTCTCATGTAAAAAGGTCGCAGTTCAAAGACTTCGATCAACCGTCCAGATGTGAGTATTCCAGATTAGTCATATAAACCACAGGTCACCTGACAACAGCACAAAACTAGTCACACCAATCCGGGAAAAGCAGGGACAGGGCACACACACAGGGCAGCTGGACAGATCTTCGACAAACGTCCAGGGCGGGTGGACCACCTCTTCACAGAGTGAAGCACCAGCCCTGCACAGAGGGCAAAACCCCACGGCCTCCCCTCACCCTGCACCTGCAGCGGCAGGGAGGGCCAGGCCTCTCGAGGGGAGCGGAAGCTGCTCCTCACAGCCTGGGGCGGGCAGAGGCCTTAGCTGGCAACACCTGAAAGGGACGCAGAATCTCAGAAGGGTCAGAGATTTACTGCTAAACAGGAGATCAGATCGGGGAAGACGCTCCCAACACGCAGACCTGACATAGCTCTTCATTCCCGATCCCCACGTGCAACACGGTAACATGAAGAAAACCCCATGAAACACTGGGTGAAATACCCGAACAAGCACTGGACAAAGCACAGACACAGCAAGAGCACACACAGGTAAACAGTGCGCGCAGGCAGCACCAAGCAGCCCCACCCGCTCACAGCCCCGGGCGGCTAACAGACCAACTGTATGAGGCAGAGCCATTGGAACCCGACCCTGCTGATGGCACTTAAAACAGACCGGTCACTCTAGAAAATGCCCCACTTGGACACTGTCTTCTGAAGGTTTCGCTGAGACCTGCTGACACTTCCATGTACAGCAGACACTTAACTTGCAGATGTTAGCGGAGGTCCAGCAGTTCCTCCCCTACTCGAAGGTACTCGGTACTCGGAGGTACTCGAAGAGATAAAAGTGTACCTGCACAAGGCCGCACTCAAACACTCCCCGCAGCTTTATTCAAGACAGACTGAACCCGGAAGCCACCACACACCTACTGCCAGTGATGGCAAGTGACTTCTTGAAACTGCTGCACATGCACACAACATGCCACCAGCAGGTGCGATGCCATGGACAGACAAACAGAAACGCTGCAAAATGAATTTCTCATCACATTCCCCAGGCAGAAACCTGAAGAAATCACGGTGACAGCACAGGAAGGTGCTGGCATAGCAGAGGCAAGGCTGCGGTCCAGTGGCACAGAGACACCCACCCGGCCAGCCCCAGCGGCTGCGGATGCACTCTTGCCTGCTCCCGCAGTATGTCCTGTCCACGTGCTACACGCACTATGGGAAGCTGCAAGGGGTAGCAAATGCCAATCCCTTTACTCATGCTAAGAGGGGGCAACTTGCATATCGTCTTTTCACTCATTGGTTGCTTCTAAATTTCCTATGATCACATAATGTCTTTTATAATAAAGGAGGAAACCAACAGAAACCTTTACAGAATTATTATGGTTGATACATTATGTCAACTTGAGAAGTTCAGAAGTTTAACCCAGAGACTCAGCAGGGAGCCAGGACCCTTATTTTGTAAATATCCTCATCCTGTGCAGGAGAAGGGCACAGAGACTTTGTGAGTGCTACACCCATCCTAGGTGGGGAGGGGTGGTAGCCTCCATACAGTATAAGGGAGGGCAAGAGGTCTGCTCTACCCTGCCTTTTGCTCTGCCTGCTGCCTTGAAGTGTTGCCCCGTGCCATGCCACCCTGCCTTGGAGCCAGCTGATTATGGACTGAAACCTCCACAACTGTAAGTTAAATAAACCTTTTTTTCCATAATTTTGGGTGTCAGGTATTTTGTCTCAGCAACAGGAATGTCAAAGTCTGAACTTCTGCCCATGGGAAGCTCCTGCTCGGGATTCAGGAAAGTTGCCAAGTGGCCTAGTCTCTGTGCAAATGTGTCCTGGTCATGAGCCCTTTCCCCAGCCAGAGTGAGAACTAAAGCTACGGCCTCAGCACAGAGCTGCACCCCCAGCACCACTTTCTGTGCTTTTTATTTTGAGGCTAAACTGCTAACTTGTCCAAGCTGGGCTCAAATCTGCAATCTCCTTTGCCTCAGCCTCCCAGAGTGATGGGATCACTGATGTGCCCCACCATGGCAGGCTCAAAAGAACCATTTTTAAACCAAATTCCTTCAGATGTCATACCACATAAAACTGGTGCCCACACGGGAGGTGCCCTACAGGGGGACTGGGCAGCATCCAGGTCCAAACCAGACCCAGCAGCTCTCTGTTGAGACCAAGCAAAGCGTCCCAGCCTAGCGAGCTCACAGAGGTGGGCAGTGTCCATCCACCTGACTGCCCAAAGCCACTGATTCAAGAGCAGGCTGGCTGGCTGAGTCAGTCCTGGCCCGAGCCTCTCCCCTGACATAAAGACCTGCCCATCACGCAGTGGCTGAGGTCTTTTAAGCACCCAGTGGGCGCTCACCCTGCATGATGCCCCCAGCAAGTGTCTTCCTCAAACTGATGCAGCTTTACCTGGGGCCAGGAAATCTTGTCACCTCTGCCTCTGAACACAAGTTTGCAGACAATGCCTACGTTAAGGTCTGTAGGTGAATAATTCCATGGCACGCCTTCTGTGCACATGGAAAGGCTGCACTACACTTTCACGCATGTAAGGAAGAAGTGGCATTCAGGAAAATACCAGGGGTCTCCAAGGATGGAGGTACTCTCTGAAATGGAAAGCTGCTACTGCACACAGGGGCTGAAGAAAAAGGAAAATCCTTTGTTTGTTCCCACCACATAGGTACTACAACCGCAATCGCACTTGTGTCCCGCTCAACGCTTGGGCTGAGGCCTGTCTCAGATCCTAGGACCAAGCAGTCAGGTCCAGAGCAATGGACAAGCAGCACGCTGCAAGGATGGGGGTCCCCAGCACTCACCTTGTTGATCCAGAACACCATGGCATCCTCAAGGTCGTAGGGAAGCTCTTTGGAGGCACTGAACGTGGAGAAGCGCTTGACGCTGGCCACCACCTTCTCGATGCTGATCATCTCCACAGTGTAGGCCATCATCAGGGCGTCCACCATCGCCATGTGGGCACTCTGGAGGAAGAGGCAGCAGCTGGCACCCCAAAGCGCCTCCCTCCACGGCCCTACTTGGGGACCCCACCCGGACTCACTCCTTGCTTTCTCTGTTCCCCACATGAAGAGACAGGAACCTGAGACCTTCGCATCCCTCATTCCCTCAAGCCTCGGGATGGGCAGGACGCAGACAGCTGAAGTCGCCGGGGCTAGCGCGGAGCTCCGGCCCCCTCACTGCCTCCCACCCCTGCAGCCCGGCAAGGCCCTGGGGAGGAGGGTCCTCCACGGGAGAGCTGTGCCTTCGCCATTTCCTCTAGGTTGCAAGGGACCTCCCCTTCACCCTCAACTCCACCCTTAAACAAGCCCAAGTGGAAAAACCCGGAACACAAAAGCCTCTGAGGAGTATAACCAAGAAAGGCAAAGGAACGGGGGCATAGAGCCCACTGGGCAGGACAGGCGGTGGCAGCAGCAGCAGCAGCAGCAGCAAGGCTTTAGACATGGGGGCAGAGGCTGACAGATCTGGGCAGGAAAGTGCCACAGATACACGTGCAGCCTTCCCGCACAATGGCTCGACCACTAGGCCACAGTGCCTGCAGAGGCTGGCTCAGCACCACGCCATCACAGTGTCCACAGAGAAAGAGCTCGGCAGTCTGTGAGCACCACGAGCTTAGAGAGGAGCCTGCTGCATCTGCAGACCTCTGTGCCCCAGGGCTGCCCCCGGCCACTCACCATCTTTATGGGGGCGTGGCCGAGGTCAGCATCCGTCACCGGGGTGTCGTCACTCTCCATCACGTAGATGCCCTTCCGGGACAGGGCCTGGATGACTGACTGGTGTCCTTGCAAGGCAGCCGCCTGGTCCCCTTTGAGGATGAGGCTGCAGACACGACAGTAGAGCTCACTGGAAAGCAGCAGCTTGGTGACGGGTGGCTTGATGTGCTCCTGCTCATACTGGTCGATGTAAAAAGGGTCTCGGAGATCCTCGGGGATGTTGTCTAAGGCAGGAGAGAGCACCTTGTAAGCCAGACACAGACACAGAGAGGTCCAGGCCCACTGCGCTGTTGGCCCGCCAGGACACAAGGGGCGCCCTTTGGGGCAGTCCTGGCAAAGCTGTGATCAACATACTGGACAACTGTCAGACTTGCAAATCCCAGTGCGCTGTCCCAACAGAGGCCAACCCGCCACAGCCCACAAGTGCAGCTCACTCTGAGATCCAGACTTAGGGACAGAGAAACCAGGCATCACCACCCGATGACCCGAGCAGGGTGTCCGCAGAGCCCCTGACCTCTGGATGGAGGTGACAGCGGGTCCGCACAGCCAGTCTCTAGTGCTGCCGTAACCTCGACGGCGACCAACAGCAGCAACCACTTTTCCTTCTCCTCGGGCCATCAGCCTTCAGCTCTTACACAGCTTGCCTCTTCATCCTCGCCGCACTTTATACAATCAAAGCAAGGGACGGAACCACACTCAAGGCTGGAGAGGCAGTCGACTGCAGCCACAACCCACTCCTGCTGCCTGACACTGCGCTCGTGCACGCACACACCCATGGGCATGCATGGTGAGCACACAGCCACTGCTCACCCCTGCTCACACGTCCCTGCTGTGTTCCTTAGGCATCTGCAAGATGAAGGCCCACAGGAAGCTCCCTAACCAGCACCAAGCAGGCACGCGCTCTGCTGAGACCGCAGCACCCAGAGCCTTCTGCAACTGCCCCCATCTCCAGAAGTGCAGAAAGGGCCACCATCTCCTGGAGCACTGCAGAGGAAGCCCACACATACCCAGCCCAGAAGCAGCTAGGGACACTGGTGCTGCTCATGCTGCCGGGAGCACCCATGTCCTCTAGCACTTGCCAGTGCAAGGTACAAGGCCCAAGGAGCAGGGCAGTGGCGCTTCAGTGCCCCTCTGAAGCACCCCTTTCTCTGCTCCTTTTCCTCCTCAGGGGCTGCTTTCTGAGCTCAAGTCTTACTGGGCGTGTGGCCCTGCCCCTGACCCACACTCCTCACACTCCCCTCAGCTTCCTCTTTCTGAGCAGTGTGGCTGGCATCCACAGGACACTGCAGTCCTGAATCACTGTGCCACACATCTCCTCCCACGCATCACGACCCTGCAGGTGGCGGCTTGGCCCGGGCTCAGTGGATGTCAGCAGGCTCACATCCCACAGTCTTGAGCACACTGGGCAGCTGCCGACCCTGAAACGGCCAGTTCCCAATGAGACCAGACCAAAAGCAGAAGGAATCAGCCCAGCACGGAGCTTGATCTCGGGCCTCTGCCTCACAGTGACATGAGGGGGGGACGGAGCCACCCCCTGGGTCATAGTGGCCAGGGACAAACAGGTGTCTCGAGGTACAAGTCAGATGGAAAGGGTGAAAGCCAGAGAAGGAAGGGCACAGGGCCCAGAGGCCTGTGAGAGCCACGGTCCGAGAAGCTCTCGCAGGAAAAGGCTGCATTGTGGCAGCAGCCCAGTGGCCACGGCTCCCGGCCAGAGCCACCATCACCTCCCTCTACTTTCCTTCTACATCACAGCCACCTGAGTCTCGCTCTTTTCCAGAGATGTCAAGGGACACATCCTACCCCCCACCCAGGTGATCCCATTCTGCCTGGGGGCTTACAAGACCCCTGGCAGTTATGCAGCAATCATAAAAGCATATTCCAGCCCTGGCCTTCCCTGAACCTGAACCATCTCTGTGACATCTCCATGTGACATATGGGACACTGAGCACCACTGGCTAGCTCAGGCCACCCTCCCCTCTCACCTGGACAACTGGGAAGGCTCCAGCCCAGGAGAGCAGAAACAGGCAGCGCTCAGGAGGACTGCACAGGGTGCTGCCTCCCTGGGGGCTGGGCGCGGCCAGCCTGCAGGAAGGCACATCCGACACAAGCTTAGGAGCTGGCAGCCTGGCAAGCTGGGCCAGGCAGTGAGCTGGGCCTCTTAAACCAACGATCAGCCCAGCAGAGATGCTTCCCTGGGCCACTTCCAATCACAGAAGCCACTCCTGCCCGCTTTAAGGTGCAGAGACCCAGGTCTGTGTGGATGAGACTCTGAGCCGAGCCCTCCTGTGCACTCCCTCAGCCCCTGCCACAGGGGCCAGCTCACTCAGGGACAGGCCAGCCACACCCCCACATCCCTGGTCACTCGGACATGCGGCACAGGCCAGCAGGAGCCTGATGTTTCCAGTCCACCAGTTAACACCTATTTTTAAGTCGGCTTTGTAAATGCCGCAAGTCTATTTCTGGTGATTTATTTCTCATTTCTTGTATGAACCAACGAGACAGAATTACTCAATGACTGAGCACCTGGGTAAGCCAGGAAAGTAGAGAAACACAGGGGAGGCGAGGCCTGAGAGTCACAGCACTGAGACTAAGGCTCCAACAAGCACAAAGAAGCCAACCGGCACCATGCACATGGCATGGGCGGGAGGAGGCCCAGCACCTTACCCAGCCCTGCACAGAATCTTGCAAACACAGCCTCCCAGGAGAGACAGTCAGGGTTTCCCAATGCGCTCAGCAAGCTCTCAGCTGAGCACCTGCTACCTGCCCACCTCACCGCAGGGCTGTCAGGGGTCCGCAGGCCCAGGTACTCCAGGCGCACGTAATGAGGACAGGCGAGATCGGGCCAGTCAGGTGCCAGGAGCTGGGGGACAAGGACATTCGATCTGCTATTGCCCCTGCTCGAGGTGGGGAGGACAGGTCTGAACACCAGGAGGTTGTTCTGGTCTGATGATAGCAAGTGGCCTGGGCCAGGGTGGAGGCGTCGGCTCTCAGCTGTAGATGTATGAGCACAAAACAGAAAGATGCCCAGCTCCAGATCCTGCTGGCCAAGGCCTGCTACTAAGACAAGAGCCAGGAAGCTGATGGGGAAGGACGAACTTTGTCCCCACAGGAGCGGGAGTGCCTACCAGGCTCTCCCACAGGGATCAGAGGCATAGGACAAAGGGACGACGGCAGGCTGTCCATACGTGAAAGCTAACGCCCACGGGGGCTGTGCCTCCCAGCCAGAGGGCGGGAGAAGCGAGGTTGGTCAGAGCAGGCCTGCAAGGCACCCGGTATCAGGCGGGCCCAGGGAAGAAGCCAAAGTAAGGGACTGAGAGGGGGCTGGGCACAGCCCATGGCACTGCAGGGCTCGGAGGAGGGACCTGATAGGGACCACCCACCAGCACTGAAGAGACCAAGGTCAACACGCTGAAGAATGCCTACTGGGCTGAGCAGCAGGAAAGAGCCCAGGATCAGGGAGGCGTGGCAGTCACAGAAGGAACACAGCACGGAAGGCAGGGATGCAGGCTCTGCTCTGAGGGACATGGGGTCCAGAATGCAGGGCTAAGGGCTGCAGAGACATGGCTGGGTTTCACCGCTGCTGCTGAACACCAACCTGGGGCAGGGGTGGGGTAAGGAAGGGGCCAGTGCAAGCATGGGAGCTATGCTGACACCTGGGGAAGTGGGCACCAAAGTGGGGTGCAGGGGAAGGGGAGAGTAGTGAGTGATGATCCCATGGAGACTGAGGCATCCACAGACAGCACACAGCACCAGGGCACCCTTCACACCTCTCCGGAAGCAGGTGTGCTCTGCCGGCAGAACCCGCCATATCAGGAAAGGCCCTCAGAAGGGAGCGAGGACCCTGGCAAGCCGCAGCCAAGGTAGGGAACATGGCCAGTAGGGTTCCAGCCTGCTCTCTTGCTCGGCCTCTGAACCTCAAGCCCCCCGTGTGCGCTAAGGGCACTGGAAGTGCTGGGCTACGTGAGGACCTGGATCTGTCCACGCTGAGCCTCTGCAGCAGGCACAGCTGAGTGTGAGGAGCCACGAGGCAGGCCTCAGTGTAGCAGCGTCCTCGTTGCCAGAGCCTCTATCGCAGACGCACGGAAGCAGCTCTGCCACACTGTGCCTGAGCAGGGCTGCGGCAAACGTGCTCCATCAGCCCCAGCTCCTCCGTAGCAGGGCCGCACACTGCAGGCAGGACCAGCCATGACCACCACCTCACCCAAAGCCTCACACTTCTCCCCCACCCTGGCTCCATCAACTCCGTGGTAAGGAATTGCAAGGGCCAGCCATGTGCAGGACCCCACGGCTCACCTGTGCCAGGAGCTCACCGGCCACCTGGGCTCCATACCCTCAACCACTGCGTCCAGAGGTGGGCTGGGGCCATCGGCCCCGCAGCACAGCAGGACTGGGAGAAGGTGTGCCAGAAGGGGCCTCCGAGAAGAACAAGAAACCAGAAAGAACAAACACAGGGAAAGATCTTCTACCTCCAGACGCCACCACCACACCCCAACTCTACCTCGGAAATGCCAGGCACAGCAACCCGGCCCGCACTCAGGAGGCTGGGGCTGCTTAGCCCAGCAGTTCCCAACCCTGACTGCACAGCAAGACACCACCTCCAAACTACAAGGGTTGGGGGAGCAGCTTGTGGGTGACACACTTGCCCCACACTCAGGAGGCCTGGGTTTGAGCTCCAGTGCCACGGGAACAATAGAAAGTAAAAATGAAAGGCTGACCTGGCCACTGCAGGGTGGTACCTATCCACCCACGTGCACCACAGGGAGCCATGGGGAGCCACCGCCCCACGCCCAAGGGGCAGAAGAGCGAATGGTGCAGGGAGGCGGTCTCCTTGCCGTCCCTGCTGCATAAGCTCAGGCGTGAAAGAACACGGTCCCGACAGAAGGACAGGGAATCTCTGCCCATGCATGAAATGAAGCCCACAGTGGCCGCAGGAACAACTGTGGGAGCCATGTGAACCCAGGTCTCAGCGGTGCCCACCCAGAGGGCACAGCCGTGCAGACTCACCAGCAGTACACCAGCCCTGGGGCTGGGGACAGCTGCTAAACAAACAGAGCACCCCCAATTCCTAACAGGGCCCACAGAATTGCAAAATGCGCTATCCCAAATGCCCAGTATACCTCTCAAATCCCTCAAGAAACAAGAAAAAACAACACAAGGAAACCAGTAACTCTCAAGAAAAAAGCAATCAACAGATGTGACCCAAATATTGGAACTGTCCAACAAAGACTTTAAGGGATTATTACAACTGTGCTCCAGAAGCGAGGGCAAGCACCGGAGCGGGGAGAAAACGCCCAACACAAAACTCTAAGAAAACTTGGAAAAGCAGGCCAGTGTGCAGGGAAACCAAAAACCACAGCAGGAGGTGGCCAGTGCCTGAGGACAGAAAGATGGGCAGGAACTCGCACAGCCTACCGCCTGCCCAGGCTGCCCCGACTTCACCAGGAACATGGGCCCAGGGGCCTGGACACCAGGACCACAACGGGAAGCTACAGGAGGGACTCAGAGTCCACCACTGGCCTGCTACTCTGTCCCTGGCTCAGTGGTCACAACGAAGGCCAGCTCTTTGAAAAAGCCAGCCCTGGCAGAGACAGACACCTGCCCAGATGCAAGGCAACAAAGGGGCCGGCGGGCTCAAATGCACGCTGGAGCCCCTGCGTCCTGAGCCCCACAGCAAGGGCATCACCTGCAGCCCCCAAGGAAGCATTGCCACACAAGTTACTGAGGTTTCTGGTGCCAGCACACAGAAAAGTAATGGGACACCTGAGAAGCAGCCCATGTTACCAGGATGCCAACTGAGCAAGCGGGGCTAACAGACAAAAGCAAGAACAAAGCGCAGAAGACAGAAGGTCTCCTTCAGGCGAGTGGGAAGGAGGGTGCTTCTGGGGGCAGAGGGTTCCTAATGCAGGAGGTCCCTCACCACTGACAGCAGGAGGGCAGTACACACAGATGCTGTGCAGAGGCTCTGCTGCCCACAGGACTAGGGGACTCGCCAGCCAGCCCAGGGAAGGGAGGGCCCAGACAGCCACTGCCCCCAGGCGGAGAGATCCTGGGAGACCAGTCCAGACCTGACGCTAAGGCCAAGGAGTGCATTTCACCAGCTCCTAACAGCAAAACAAAGGACCCAGGGCCTGCCCGGTGGTGTTCCCACTCTCCGTGAAGGGGCAGGCGACGGGTAACACAGACTGGCTCTCTGTTGGAAGCCACGGAGCCCACAGCTGAGGCAGCGCAAGACTGCTTACTGGTTCCCAGCGCCCACTGGGAGCAGGTGTCAGTTCTCCCTGCACAAAGACAGAGCTTGGGCCTCGGATGGCTCCCAAAAGCTTCCAAACACAAACAGCCAGGACACGACCCCCATCAGACATACAAAGAACCAGGAAAACACGACCAGCAGTCAAGGAAAAAGACAACAAGAGAAGGGCCTGGCCTCCGACGACCCAGACACTGGGCCACCAAAGGCTCCGGGCAGCTGGCCCCTTGAGCCCAAAGCAAGCTCTAGAGGAAAAAAATCTCATTTCACATTCAGCAAGGCAAGAGGTTAGAAAGTAAACTGACGTGAAATGATCCACCATGCAAGCATTTAAAAGTGAGGAAACACAAGTGCTTGGCAGAGAAATGAAAACAAAAGAAGCAAATCAGAATTCCTGTCTGAAAAAGACAAAGCCAATGCAAATTCACAGCAGGGTCTCAACAGGAGAAGAGACTGCCAGCCGAGAAAGCAGGAGGAGGCACAGAGCCTGGCGGGCAGCACAGGAGCCCTGCAAGACACCCAGGCCTCTCACACTTGTGACAGTGGAGCACAGCGAGGCAGGGAAAGCGTCCCAGGAAACACGGCCTGGGTCTCTGATGCAGCAGACTGCGAACAGCAAGTGCACAGGAGGACAGGACAAGAGGACAGCTGAGCCTCGGAGGAAAAGGCAGACGCCAGGACCTCAGCCTAAGCGAGCCTGGCCACAGACATTAAAGAACAAGGCATCAGCACGTGGAGAGAAACAGGCAAGCACATTGGCAGGAGGGTAGAAGCTATTTTAAAAAGGAAAATGAAAAGCACTTGACAGATTAAAGGACAAAACAGAAGTTCCACAACAGAAAAAAGTCACTGGAGTTGATCTTACACGGCAGATTTTCTTGGTGGCCTGGGGTGGGACCCAGGGCCTGGCGCACTCTGTCATCAGCCACCTCCAGCTGTGCAGTGGGTTGCCAGGCAACAGCTGAGACACTGGCGATGAACAGGGGTTCAGAGTGCGCTGAGGGAAGAACGAGGCCAAGGAACGGAAAGAGCAGAGCAGGGGAAGGCCAGACACTGGCTGTCCGGGAGCCAGACTGGAGGCCCAGCAAGAAAGTGGGCAGAAGCAGTACAGTAGGCAGATAAGAGCAAGAATCTTCCAATACGTGCAAAATTCACAAACCACAGCCTCCAGAAATACTACCAAACGCCTGCAAGACCGAAAAACCAAAACCCACACCCCAAGAGCACCACAGTAATGCTGACGAGGCCCACGGACAAGGGCTCTTTCTACAGCAGCCAGGCGGCCTGCCGTGCCGCAGCAGGTGCAGCGAGGAGGAGCCCCGGGAGACACGAAGGAGAGTGCCGCGAGGTGGGGCGGGCCCGGAGCTGTGGAGCCCAGCCCAGCAAGTGGACCCCTCAGAGGTGCCACCCTCCTTCCCTCCCTTGGGGCTCAGCAAAGGAACCACCCACAAACACTAGCTGTGTGGCAGGGCCAGCCATGGGACCACCCTGCCGGTGAACCCACACGCTAAACCTGGGCGGGAAGAGTGTGGCTAACCCTACACGTCCATGTCCACAGTCTGCTAACACACAAGCCACACGTTCAGGGGACACTGGGAAACCTCCCCTAAAGGAAAGATAACCAGCTGGCCCTTCCCTGACAAGGACCCTACAGTAACTACCATAACGTGACTTCGTCAGCAATTACAAATGCTGGGGGAGAGCAATCCAAAAAACAAAAAAACAGCTTTAAAAAGTCACAAATATCCAGCTGAAAATGAAATTTAAAAACTCAGCGGGGAGGTTCAGGACAGGTGGGGTAACCAGCCCGCTAGAGGTCCAATCAGCAGCATCCACTGCCCTAAACAGACCCCACTGCCCTAAACAGACTCCAGGAGCCCAGGGGTGGGCGGAGCCCAGGAAGCTGCTGAGTCATAAGACCCAGCCTGCAAGAAGGACAGAGCCCAGCACCACCCCAAGAACCCCAAGCGAGGCACAGCCCAGTCAGACTTCCAGAGCCAAAGACAAAACGTCTCCAGACAGGCGGGGAGGAAGGGTGGCCTGTGGGAACGCGCATGCGGTGACGGTGACAGGAGCCATGGAAGGCACACATGCTTCAGACACTGGAGGAAAACACTCCTCAACCACAAATTGCGTATCCAGCAAAACTATCCTTAGGGAACAAAGGAGAAACAGACATTTCATATGAAGAAATATGAAGACTTTGTCTCCATGCAACCTAAAGGCTAACGGGAGTCCCCCGAAGAGAAACAAGATGAAAGACAGACGAGGACCAAGACAGGATGACAGCAGACTGCCTCTCCTCTGACTCTTTACAGTTCCACACAATGAAGAGCAAAATCCACGCTGGGCACAAGGGCAACACCTGTAACGCCAGCTACGGGGGAGCCGGGCAGGGGGTCGCCAGCTGCTAGGAAGTCGGGCAGGGGGTCGCCAGCTACTGGGGAGACGGAGCGGGGGTGGGTATGGGAGGACCAAAACAAAGAAAAGAGAAACAAATAGAAAACAAATAATAGCATGTCAGACTTAAGTCCTGACATATCAACAATTACAATAAATCTAAACACACCAATTAAAAGACAGACAAGAGCAAAGTATGCTTTTAAAAAGTGACACAACTACATGCTTTTCCCAAAACTCATTTCACGTGGACAATGGAAGTGACCCATAAATGAAACGGACATAAAACAACAGCCGTCGCACAGACCACCTAAAGGAAGCAGGGAAGCCGAGGTGCCCTCGGGAACACATCCCCACGTCCCCTTCTCCCTGTGCAGACAGACCTACAATAGAGGTGTGGCATTAGCCGCAGGAGCAACGGGACAATCGCAGCAACAGCCGGGGACACTGCAGCATGGGACCTGGGTTGGGACCAGCCGCCTGCAGAGAGCAGCCCTGGGCGCAGGGGAGGTCCTCCCAGGCGGTGTGGCCCGTTTCATCACCTGACTCAACGTGGCAGAGGTACTTCCTGGGACTCTCCATTAACTTTTCAGCCATGGCCGATCACAGGTCCACACAGTGACACGCACACATGTCACACAGTGACACGCACACATCACACAGTGACGTGCATAGCCTGTTGCACAGCAACATTCGATAAGTCAACAAGAAGGCGCTAAAAACACACAGGGACATTAAAGGATAAAAAGAGCAATCCCTCAGCCAGGCCTCGAAACCCTACTGTGTGCACCTCAAAGTAGAGAGCCTCGAAATACAGGAGAACAGCTGACGGCTGAGAAAGACACCAACCAAAGCTCCCATCAACAGCTGCCCTGAACCACACTCATGAGCCAGGTGGGCAGAGTGGGCACCAACCCTGCGTCCACCTGCCAGTGCCCTGCGCTCCACCCAACACGGCAGAGCCATCAGTTCCTTCAAATGCCCATGGAATGGTCACTAACCAAGGCACACCACACAGCACATGGGGACGAGTGCAGAAGACAGAAAGCAGAGTGCACGGTCTTGCTAGAAATCTCGTAACATGACATCACCAAGACACGACAGGGAACTCCCTCTACACCCTGGGGATCGGACTGCAGAAGACTTCTCGTGCTGTGGTCTGCAGATGTGTCTCCACTGTGGCGGGCCGCTGGGTGGTGATGAGACAAATGGGACAAGCACCTGTCTCAAGTAGCTGAGGAGGCCTGAGTGTCCCCCCACCAGGTGCAGACACGAAGGTGAGGCCTACGAACAGGCAGTGGGCCTCAGCACACCCAAGCCCGCTGGGGCCCCGTTCTGGCACTCACCATACCCCCAGAACTGGGCATCAAACCGCTGCCGCTCACGGATTCCACACGCTAAGGTATTCTTTCCCGTGGCTGGAGCACACTAGGGCAGTGGGTCGGAGGGGAAGCCTCAAGGGAAATGCTACCACCACACACAGGGCTGGGGATGGAGCACACCCTGCCGGCACTCGCTGGAGCTAAGGTGCTACCGACGGCAGAATGGCTTCTCCCACGGGGAGCCGAGATTCCAGCTCCGAAGCTGGACGCACGGGCTGGGCACATACACACCACACATGAGGGAGGCCGTGGCCCGGACCTCGGCTGGTGCAGCACATTCTACCAGCTTTGCAACATGCCACCACTGGGACATGGGCACAGGTGCCCAGGACCACAGCGGTGTTTCTCACAACTGTGTGCTAACAATTATCTTCCAATAAAAATTTCAATTTCTTAAAGTGGCCAAGATTATAAAAGGTACTTCACAGAAGCAGGTGTTCAGCTAGCTAACATATTTTTAAATGCTATCGTCACTACTCACCAAAGAAACGCACACACTCACCCACAGCAAGGCAGCACCGTACACCCACCCACACGGCTAAAATTAAAAGCTGCCAGCACCAAGCGCTGACCAGGAGGCAGAGTGGCCACAACGCTCAGCCCCGCACCACCGTTCTGGAAACCGCTTCCTTCTAGAGTCACATGTACTGTCCCAGGACCCAGGTCCACACCTGGTGACTCAAGAAGGGATCTGTCCACATGAGTGTTCACAGCAACCTTATTCACAACAGCAAAAAACGAAGCAACCCCACCAATCACCGACAGGTAAAGAACAGGTGGGCAAGCTATGCCACGGAATATGACTGTCACCAAACAAAGGCCCACACACAGAAAAGCCTCAAAATGCTCCACTGAGCGGAGTGTAACCCTGTAACCCTGAGTGTAACAGAGTGTAACACTGTAACCCTGGCTGCTCAGGAGGCTGAGGCAGGAGAATCAGTGCCTGTCCCCAAACTGAAAACATAAAAGGTTGAGGGTGTAGCTCAGCACTGCGAGCTGGGGTTCCTCCAGTGCAGTGAGGGATGCTAGATGCAGGAGCCCTGCTATGTGCTTAGGTGCCAGGAATCTCCAGGAAGGCAGGTGACTGCAGCAGCAGACCTCAGGACCTCCGGACCTCAGGAAAGAAGAAAGCTCTTTCGCTTGACTGTGGCAATGGCCATAGCAGCACGTAGCTTCCTTTCAACTCACCCTACTATGTTCCTAAATGGGGGTTTGGTGACATGCAAATTTTACCTCAAGGGGTTTTCTCAAAGGTCCAAAGTAAGTCTGTGCTTTATACGACAGTGGAGCCAGGCACAGAGGAGCACACCTGTCATCCCAGCACTTGGGAGGCTGATGCAGGGCTCCCATGAATTCAAGATCGGCTTGGATGACACAGAGAATTTAAGGCCAGCCTAAAAGACATAGTGAGATCCTGTTCAAAAAACAAAAGCAAAAAGTCCTCCAGTGGTCAGTAAGCACTGAGCCCCAAAGAGATTGGAAGCCCACATTTTGAATGTCCCCCCACAAAACTAGCAAGGGTGCAGTTCACACTGAGCAAACCTGGGCAGGGGCTGGCACTCTCACACCTGGGCCTGCACGTCCTCCACCTGCACTGGCTGTCCCAGGACACCAGCTTTCCCCTCACACTGCCCCCTTGCCAGACCTCAGCAGGCTTCCCTGGGGTCCCGCTCCTGCCTGTCTGTCCTGCTCTTCTAAATAGGCCCCAAGTGGTCTCCCCATACACCCAGCCCATCCCCACACGGGGCTTGAGACCCTGCATGGCCCGACTCAATGCTCAGCTAAACGCCAATACCAGTTTAACTAGGACGGGCTGAGTTTCAGAGACGGGGGGGACACACAAACAAACAAGCACAGGCAGTACTGACTTACACTGATCCCACACACTTTCAGCCGTCAAG
Source organism: Dolichotis patagonum (assembly GCA_004027295.1). Taxonomy (NCBI): domain Eukaryota; kingdom Metazoa; phylum Chordata; class Mammalia; order Rodentia; family Caviidae; genus Dolichotis; species Dolichotis patagonum. The sequence continues at coordinate 10,957 of PVJX010011218.1, read as the reverse complement.
CTTTCAACCTGCACTGGTTTTATCCAGCAGGGCCCTGCGGTCAGAGGACCATCAGTGTAAGAAAAAGGGGTCTTCCTGCAATCCCCAACACCAACCTCAAGAAAAGGTCAGCTGGGCGTGGTGGCTCAAGCCTATAATCCAGCACCCTAGGTGGCTGAGGCAGGAGAAGCACAGATTCAAGCCCAGCCTGGGAAATTTATTGAGAACTTTTCTCTAAATAAAAAATAAAAAATGGCTGGGGATATAGCTCAGCGTAAAAACCCTGGGTTCAGTCTGCCATACTGGGAGAAAAAAAAAATTAGCAACAGAAAAACATCAAAGACTACCTCTCTGCATGTGATAAAAAGCCAGGAAACTAGAAACTGTCTTTATCCCTTGGAGAGTGTCAGGGGACCTAGGTCACCCTTGCCAGCAGCCCCCACCCCACTCTGTCAGCCTAACCTCCCGAATTCTACTTTTGTATCTCTGGGCTGAACTGTCCTTGTCCCGACAGGAGGCAAGCCCTTGAGATTTCCAGCCCAGTGACATCAGCGACCTCAGCAAGAAAAGGTCCTACTGGCTCCTGCCCCGGCCCGGCGGCCCTGCAGAGCACCTTGCAGTCTGGCTCTCCCATCTCCCAGCAGGCACCTCCTCCTCCAGCCTTCGCAGTGGGCCCACAGAGCAATCCCCAGGCAGCCTAAACACCACAAACAAGCAGGCAGGGACCACGTCCAATCCCATCACCGCACTCTCCTCCCACTCAGTCCAGGCCCCGCTGCCTCAGCAAGGTGCACCTCCTCAAGGTGCGCCTGGACACTTGCCCTCCACGCCGGCACTACCCGAGCCCGCTTCCAAGCCCGTCACCCACACACCTCCCCGGCCTCCCAGTACACCCAGGTGCTCTGCTGGTGGCACCACAGTGAGGCCACAGGCCTGTCTGTCTGAGCCCAGTATTATTCCTGGGTGTCTGTGACTGGCGGGGATTTTAATCTAACAAGCACATGGCATTGCATCACTGGCCACTCTGTATTTCCCCTAAAAGAAAAAGTGACAGGCATGGGGGCCACTGGATTATCACTGGCCATGACCGTAATATTGGCTCCCTTCTGACAGCAATGCCAGCCCAGGAGGTGACAGGAGGATAAACACAGTAACAAAAACACTCTGGGCCCTCTGGAGCAGTCTGCCCAATGTGGGCATCCTAAAGCACGTGGACAGCAGCAGACCCTGCAGAATCATTCAGATTTGAAGGATTGGAATGGAAGGAGTTAAACACGGACTTCTGTTCTCGGTTAGCATCCAATGATGGGCAGCAGGGCAGGAACGAGACAACCACAAAACGAAGCACCTCAGAAACGTGAGCTCAGCGCGCCCTCCTCCGCCCCACTCCACAACCCCAAGCATGGCACTGTGCACCTGCAGCTGCTCTAAGCCTCCCGTCACAGAAAAGAATGTCCCAGTCCTTGCCAAGAAAGACGACGACCAGTGCACACTCCAAACTCACGCACCAATCATCCACCTAACATGGACAGCGTGCTCCTGACAAGGAATAGAGAGGCGCAGCTGTCCGGGGCAGGCCCCGCCCCGGAGAGTGGTCCCAGGTCAGCGACAGGGCCACGGAGGGGCTCGAGAACGCGAGGTCACGACGCACGGCTCCCCAAGGGCTCCAGCACCAACCTCCCCTGGATGGAACCCGGGGCCAGATTTCCCCCTCCACAGCGCGTTGCTCAGATCAGCAGCTAAAATGACTCTGACAAGGTGGGGAACAGGAGGCAGGGAGGGAGGAGGGGCAGAGCTGGGCAGGTCGCAAGGCCTCTGCCTCTGAGCCAAGCGCAGATCCAGGGCAAAGGGACAAGTCAGGTTCCACCAAGCTACACAGCACTGCCTGCAGCTAGTCAGATCCTTGCCGTCCCTTCCCTGTTGTCTGTAAACATTGCCCTCGAGGGGGAGAGCCAGAGCCAGTACTGCCCCACTGCCTCCTATAACCAAGGCCCAGAAGCCTCTGTGTCTACTGAGAACACATACACCACACACGGGGTAGCCAGGCGTGGCAGCACACGCCTGTAATCCCAGCGCTTGGGAGGCTGAGGCAGTAGGATAGCCTTGAGTACAAGGCCAGCCTGTACAACACAGCAAGATCCAGTCCCAAAGCAAAACAAAGCACAGTGAACTAGAAGCAAAAGCCAGGACTGCCACAGCCCCCGCCCACACTCTATTCTGCAAAATAAGCAGTATTTCAAGTCATCCCTTTAAATTTTAACAATATATTGCAACTTTCACCCAAAATGTCACCATATACTCTTGCAGGCAGCAGACTCCTCTCCTGCCTACAGACATCTTAAGTGAACAACTTGTAACATGCCCAATAAATTAACTCCCAGAAACAATGAAAGCTGGGCATGGTGGCACACACCTGTAATCCTGGCACTCTGGAGGCGGGGGCAGGCTTGAGAGGTCAGAGCCCAGCTGGCACACTGCACAGCAAGTCTGAGACTAGCCTGGCTACCTAGTGAGACACTATCTCCAAAACCACAGAACTTTTCACAGTTAAGAATCATAAGCTGGGCTGGGGATATAGCTCAGTAGCCCAAGTGCCTGCCTGGCAAGCTCAAGGTTGTGAATTCAAACCCAGCTACCCCCCAAAAATACCCAATAACTAAGCTGAAAAAATAAACAGGACCCAAAATGCACAACAGATACTGTAAAATGGGAAGAAACTTCTAAAGGAAAGAGAAACTGGGATGGGGCAAAGAGAAAAGGGAAAAGCAAAAAAAAAAAAAAAAAATATATATATATATATATATATATGTAAAGACAGTTATACTACTAACTTCTTTTAGTTCATTGAAAAGAAAGGTTTCTGCTAATATTGCCTGGACAATTAAATGCGGATATCTTGTACTCCGAGTAACTAATTTGAAGATAACAATACAGAATGTATTAACCACTGTTACTGTCTTATCTTGTTTTGAAATTTTGTTTTCTTCTCTTTAAAATAAAATGAAAGAAAAAATAATACAGACTGTCAATGGAACTCAAGAGTTGGCCGAAAAATGGAATGGGAATCTAAAAATAAAAGCACAGGACAGCCAGTCTTGGCTGGGGCACCAGGGCCCAAGGACACTGGAGGAAGCGCTCCGGGTGGCTCTCCACCCAAGGTCCGCAGAGTGCGCACCGGAGTCCGCCACTCATCGCAGACGGCAGTCCAGGGGCACGGACTCCTGCAGGCAAACCAGGAAGGCAGCCGCCGCCGCACAGCCAGCCTCGGTGCTTCAGATGCTTTCGATTCCTACACAGGAGGGCGGTCTGGTTTACCCTCTCAACCTAGGGAACAACTGTGTGCTGGGTAAGGTATCCAAGCCATCCCCACCCCACCGCCAACGCCGCACGGGCATCCAGAGGGAAAGCGCTGTGTCCAACCAGAGGCAGCCCAGGGGACCTGTGCGGGGAGGCTTCCAAAAGAAAACAAAGACTTGCCCCGACCAGGCAGGTTTCCAGGGGCAGAAAGTGTGCCAACCCAGCTGTACCCCCTTCTCCACCCAGTTTCCTGCAAGACCTGCCCTCATGGGGGCAGCCACAAGCGCACAGCAGGCCCCAACCCCATGACCACAGCGCATTTATAATAAAAAGGGCTTCTGCTGAGTGCAGCCCAGCTGAGTCTCATCAGGCATCTGAACTGTGCGGCCCAGATTTATAAATTCAGATTCTCAATTAAGAGTGAAATCGTTGGGGATGATGATGCGCGATATATGTACCACTGCTGACCAAACTGATGTGTTCTGAAACTTTCTCATTTTTTCCTCTTTGAAACAAAATGGATTTGAAAAATAAACAAAATTGTCTCTGCTCCCCTTCTAAAGCTTGCTACAAAACAGACTGAGCAAAAACGAATGGGAACAGAACTGCTAAAATGGGGCAACAAGCCCTCTGCCAACATGGGGTCTGTCTCTAACCTGCAAGGCCGCCCCCGGTTCAAACCCCAGGATGGAGCCTGCAGTCCCCGCACTCAGGAACCTGAGACAGGAGGACCACGGCGAGTCTGAGGCCAGTCGGGGCTGCACAGTGAGTTTAAGGGCAGCCTGAAGTACCCAGTGAGATCCTGTCTCAAAAATAAATAAATGAAATCCCAGCATGGTACTTGGTCTTCAGTTCCTTCTCACATTTCTTGTCTTCAAATGTCCAACTCTTAACAATTCTAAAACTTCAAAGCCCATGGTAGTATCAGATTTTTGACTCCTTATCTGATGAGGCAGCACGTATCCAGAGCAATCTGGTACAGCAGTAAAACTAGACCACGGGTGGCAAACCTATAGCACACACGCCGAGCAGGTTGTATCACTGAACTCTAACACGTTTGCCATCACTAGACTAAACCAAGCAAACAATGCCAAGACAAATACTTCTACACAGCTGACAGATCCCAAGCTGAATGCTATGACCAAATGTAACAAAAGAAAACCCAAATTTACCTTGCTAAAAATACTGGAAGTGCTTTTTATAAGCATTGTAAGTGTCAGAAGGTCTAAGCCATTCCCACGTGTACTATCTTAAAAATATACACAGGACTGAATCCTTGCACAGGAACCCAGGAGCTGAGCCCAAGAGTGCACCAGCAAAAACAGGGAAGTCAGCATTCAGGGCGAACAGGCCTCAGCAAAATGCTATGAAGCAATGGAACAGAGAGACAGGGCCAGGGACACAGCTCAGTGGCACAGTGCCTTCCTGACAAGCACAAGGTTGTGAGTTTGATCCCTTGGAGTGGACCCCCCACTCCAAAAAAACACAGGGACTTAGAGTGGAACTAGGAAGATCTTGAGAACATAATGCAGCTTGGAAGACATTACTATGAAAGGTACAAAGCCATGCAAAACCCAAGCTGCTTCAGTAAAGATGCGTGTTGAAATGCAGGGGGAATAAAAGCCTTACCCTCACAGGGCGTGAGGAGGATGGGAGGGGTGTGGCGAGGAGGGGCATTCCCATGCAGAGGTGGGTACAAAAAACTGCCAGGCATCCGGGGCCACTCCACGATAATTTTCTGAGGTGTTTCATATGCATGTAATCAACTCCAACTTTCAAAATCAGGTAAAGCACCCAGATGTGGTGGCACACACTTGTAATGCCAACGCTGGGCAGGACACAGAACTGTTGTGAGTTCAAGGTCAGCCTGAACTACATATCGAGACTCTATCTCGAAAAAACAAAATATAAAATAAAATCAGACTAACTCAGGTCCAAAGCAGCATTTCTCCACCACTACACAGGACCTGAGTGAGGTTCAACAGAACCAGTAAACAACGATAGTAAAACTGAAAAGGGTAAAAGTACAGTTTCCAAACTGCTGCCTACCCATCACAAAAACAGGTTCAAAACAAAGGCCAGTGTTTAATCCCTGCCTGTCCCTATGCTCAACTGGAGGCCTCTGGTTGCAGCACAGGCCGGTCACCAGAATGCCTGCTCAGCAAGCTTTCTAAACTGGTTAACTAGCCCCTTTCTGAAAATACTATTCCTGTACTTCAATCTTACTCCAGAGTCATGATGTTTCCACCATAATAAAGGCAAGGTGTGCTTCAAATTGAGGCAATTACACCAGTACCTACCCCTTAATCTCATCCCTGAAAGCAAGCACCTGCCATGCGTACGGAGCTCCGCATGTTCAACCCATCAGCGCACCCCCGGGTCTGCACGGTTCCCAGGGCAGAAACCAGAGCATCTTAATCCACTAAGCACATTAGGCCTCGCGAATGGGACTCTACGGCAAGGTTACCTAGTTCTTCACAGCCCGAATTAACCAAAGGAGATCATGATGGCTCGCGCCATTCACACAATAGCAACTTCTACCTGAGGGAGCCCACAGCCCTGGCTTGCTAAGTGCTGTATCAAAACGCACAACGAACGGGAATGGATGGGAACCAGGCGTCGTTCCCCTGGAAAGCAGGCCTCCAGCGTCCCCGGCTACTGCCACCCTGGACTGCAGGAAACAGCTGGGAACAGCGGCCGTCAGGTGAGGGGTTCCTGCCGCGCTCAGCACCAGTGAGCGGCGGGCGATCCGGGAGGACGCTCGGGACGGCCCCCGCACGCAGGACCTCCCCACCTGGGGCCCCGGGGCGCGGCCGGCCCGCGAGCGTTCGTCCGGCACGGGGCCCGGGGCGAGGAGCCACAGCGCCGCGCTCACAGGGGGAGGGCGCCGGCCCGGCCCGTCACCCGCCGCGTCCCTCCCTCTGCCGGCGCTGCCTCGGTCCTGTCTCAGGGCCGATCCGCAGCCCGCCGCCCCCGCCCACCTAGGCCGTAGGCCTTGGCGCAGATCCACTGCAGATTGGCGGCGATCTTGGCCCGCGCCGCGTCGTAGCGGTCCAGCGGCACCAGGTCGGTGCCGTCCAGCGGGGCTTCCATCCTCCGCCAGTCTCGGTGGCGGCCGCCCTCTGCAGACAAAGGCCGCGGCGGCCCGGCCGCAACAAAGACGCCGCCGCCCTCCCGCGCCGGCCCGCGGGGCGCACGGCCCTCGCTTCACGGCCACCGCCGCCGCCCAGGCTGTTGCTGCATGCTGCGGGCGCCGAGCCGAGGCCGAGGAGGGGCCGGGCAGGCCGGCGAGGAGGCGGCGGCGGCAGGCGGGCGCGGGCCGTGGGCGGGGGCGGCGGCGGCGACGGCGGCGCGTGCGCAGCCCCGGGAGACGGCTGCTGAGGATACGGCCAACGGGCGGGAGCAAGCACACCGCCACCGCGTCACGCAGGCGCCGTGGGCACCGCCCACAGCCCCGCCCTTTCCCGCAGGCGCCGTGGGCACCGCTCGTGGTCCCGCCCCCAATTCCACCCTGACCCGCCCCTTTCCGCAGGCGCAATGGGCCCCACCTGAGGCCCCGCCCCAAACTCGACCCTGGCCTGCCCCTTCCCGCAGGCGCAGTGGGCCCCACCCGCGGCCCCGCCCCAGGCTGGACCCTGGCCCGCCTCCTTCCACAGTCTCAGTGAGCATGCCTGGGCCACGCCCCTTCCCAGGCCACCACCCCTTAGCAACGCTGGTGGAGCCTGGGTCTGCCTGCTGGTTTCTAGTACCGCGCTTGTCCACCGTGGGCTTTGGTCGTCCCGGCTACAGGCCCCAGTCGCCTCTGGCGGGACGCAGTGGCACCCCGGTGGGAGGCGGGGGCGGGCTCCGGCGGGTCCTCCGGGAGCGTCGCAGTGCCGGAGGAGCCGAGTTCGGATCTCGTGGGCGCCGGCTGAGGGCCTCTCGGAGCGCGACCTCCGGATGCCTCCGCCTCTGTGCTTGGCGGCCTGAGGAGGGCGGCGCGCGGGGGGCCTGACATGGAGCTGCTCCGCGGGCCCCAGGGCCGAGGATATGGGAGGAGGAGCAGTGCGGGGCAGGAGGCCTGGAAGGACGGGGACTCACAGCAGCGATGCGGGACGTGAGGGCCTGGGCCGATCCTGTCGGGAAGCCATGTCCTGGGCCGGGCGACAGCGGGCCGAGCCCGAGACCCGGCACGGAACCGCCGCGGCGTTGTACGCAGGCCCGTGAGCGGGAAAGTGCGGCAGGTAGGGGCGGCAGATCCTCGGGGCTGGGGCGCGCGGCCTCCTGAGCCAGGTTGGGAGTGCGGAGGCGGCGGCCGTGCCCCTCCCCACGGGAACCTTGGTTCCTGGCAGTGGGCATCGCCAAGGCTGGGGAGGGGAGTCCCTTGGTCATCCTGCAACCACGCAGGAACCGTTTGTGACTCCGATAGTTTCTCAGTGCATCCTTATGGATTTGCTAAACTCATGGCCGCCCCCCCCCCGCAGGCCCCTGGCTTCCTCCCAACTGCCCTGGCCACAGCCTCCAGTTCCACACTGCCTAGCATCCCGGAGCAGGGGTCCTTGTCTGTCCCTGACCTGGGGGAGCATCCGGTCGGTCCACCCCTTCTTGTCATCACCTTTCCTCCTCCCGCATCCAGGGAGTGCTGGCTGTGGGTTTTCACTCAGCCCTCTATGGGCCTGAGTTCCCTTGTCCCATCTGGAGCGTTTTTTATTGTGAAACACGTTGCATTTCGGTCATGGGTTTTTCATTCTATAATGTGCCTTCCTAGATAACCTCACTTGTTCATAACGCCTAAACCTTTTTATGCATCCCTGGATTCAGTTTACTACATTGTTGAGGATTTTCATCACCACGCTCATAATACAAATGGGCCTGCAGTTTTCTCGTGGCATCTGGTTTTGGTATTAGATTACTACTGGCCTCAAAATGAGGCAGAAGTATTCCCTCCTCATATTTTTCAGAAGCTTGTGAAAAATTGGTATGTGTTAAGTGTTCATCAATGCTAAGAATGAAGCCTTCTGGGTGTGAGTTTCATAAATGACTTTTTTTTAAATAAATAACCTTTTGATTACTAATTCAGTCTTCATTTGGTATAGGCCTTTGCAGGTTGTCTGTGTTTTCTTGAGCCAGTTTCAGTAGTTTTTGCTTTTCTAGAAGAATCTGTGCATTTCATCTTAAGTCCAAAGCAGTTCTGAGGACAGGTAGGAGAGCCAGGGCAGGGGAGTGGGGCAGGATCAGGAAGGATGGGTGCTGTCCTAGCTTCCCGGACAGGCAGCTTTGTGGAACACTAGAGACAGGAGGACAGGAATCCCCAAGATGGGTCTTTGCATTCCTTCTAGTTTTGCTGCGAAGGAGACCAGAGAAGTGGCACTGGAACCACAGGGCAACACGCAGCATGTCAGATGTTCCCTGGATGCGGGAGGAGAAAAAATGATGACAAGGGAAGACAGCCGTTGGTGTCAAGGAACCCAGAGGGCAGGAGGCTGGCTGGGCTGGCACCAAGAGCCTGGCTGCTAAAGGGCAGCACAGAGGGACTGTGAGTGGGAGGGGAAGCAATAGACCCCCAAAACCTTGTCTGGGCACCAGAGATGGAACACAGTGCTGGCAGCATGGCCATCTCCTTGGGAGATTTGTAAGTGGACAGAAAGCCAGTGGCCCAGCCTGTGTCCCCCAAATGAGAACACCAGAGAAACCAAGGCAGAGGTACTGGGTTTAAGCAGGGCAGAGCTGTGGAGGGATGTGCAAGAGTGGGTGGGTGGTGACACTGGAACACGAAGAGACAGGAACAGGTAGAGGACCCAGCAGCCAGAGGCCAAGGAGCAGAGACCAGACACAGGAAGCAGGCTCGGGTGTGTGGAGGTGCCAGCCAGGGCTGCTTCTAACACTGGAGAGGGTGACGCAGCTTTTAGCATGGGTCTGTTGGGTCTGTTTTCGTGCTTAGATGTCATCCCTTCAGGAAATCCTCAGCCAGCACTCTGCCACTCAGGTTTCATGTGGGAGCCAGTGTCTTCGACCCAGAACTACAGCCCCCCCCCCCCCGCCTCCACTGCACAGCTAGAGACCAGGTGACCAGCGGAGCCCTGAAGACTCACTTCCCCTCCGGCCACTCCCTGAAGCCCTCAGTCAGGATGGAAGTAAAACCTTGACACAGAGCAGTGCCACCAGCCTGCAGCAGCTCAGAGCTCCTCCAGAGTCCACCAGGGGAGGGTGGTGGACACGCCCTCCTCCCCCAGACACTCCCACTTTGCAGTGCTATTCCCAGCCTCCATCCTCCCTCAGTGGAGCACTAAGAGACCCACACCCTCTCCAGGGCCCTCGGTCTGCTTTGCAGGGCTCCCCCTGCTCTTCCTGGTTAGTCAGAGTGTCTCTGAGCACTGTATGAGGCTTAGCGGGCTGTGTGCCCGAGGGGAGTGCGCACTGCAGGTTGCCGGAACCAGGAGGGGACCACGCCATCACACAAGTCCCCAGGCAGCAGAAGAGGCCACCTCGCCTTTATTACCTCAGCAGTTGTAGCCCCTTTGTGCAGGGAGAAAAGGCATCTTTCCACTTTAATTCTGATTCCCTAAGTCTAAAATTTTGCATTTTGCTCTTGGAATAAACAGGCAAAAGTGAGGTGCAGCCTCTTGAGGGCATTTCACCCAGCCCGTCTCCTCCTGGCCCACGGCCGTGCTCAGCGAGGCCACCACTAGAGGGGACAGCCATTCTTGTCGCCTCTGTGAGCAAAAACAGACCCAGAAGAGCAGAAAGGCCAGACGGTGGAGAGGCTGAGGAAGGGACAGTCTGCTACCAACCCAGAGTGACCCAGCACCTGTGTCCCACAGTGGGGTCAAAATGCACGACGACACGCTTGCGCACTCATGCTCACTTCTTCCCACTGTTATGGCCTGGAGAGATGACACGACAGCATTTGGGTTAAAACGGGCTCCAGGGGAACCACAAAGCCAAGTCCACCCAGCAAAATGGAGACCCCATGGGAGGCCAGGCTGAGGTGGTTCTTGGGGTCCAGGCCAGGCTGGGCAAGCGCCAGACCCCATCTCAAAAACAAAAGTGCCAAATTCCATAGTGTGCGTATTTTACAACTTTAAAAATATGTATACACTATAATCCCAGCACTTAGGAGGCTGAGCCAGGAGAATCACAAGTTTGAAGCCTACCTGGGCTACATATGAGACCCTGCCAAAAAAAAAAAAAAAAAACTACAGAATTTTAAAAATTAATGGTGATGGGGCCGGGGATGTAGCTCAGCGGTGCAGTGCCTGCCTGGCAAGCATGAAGCCCTGAGTTTGGTTCCTGGTATCAAAAAAGAAAATTAAAAATAAAAAAGACCAAAAAAATGGGGATGACAATCCATAATGTATGCACTATTGTCCCCTGACTAATGTGTTTTGAAATTTTGTTTTAGTTTTTTTTTCTTTTTCTCCTTGAAATAAAATGGATCTGGGGGGAAAAAAAGGGGAAAATTTTTTTGTTAAAATGCATATGCTGGGCTGGAAATTTAGCTCAGCAGTACAAGCACCTGTGTAGCAAGTGTGAGATCATGAGTTTGATCCTCGGTACCAAAAAAAAAAAAAAAAAGAAAAATGCATATGCTAAATCTAAAACTCCAGAAAGAATTGAAGGGTTTTTGGCTTTGATGTACAAGAGGTTATAAAATTTGAAACTTTATATTATTTTATTTATTTATTTATTTATTTATTTATTT
>PVJX010011217.1:0-54244 GCA_004027295.1 Dolichotis patagonum | reverse complement strand
ACAACTGCATTAATAGTTTCTGTCCTGCCTCCCTCACAGGATTATTGTTAGAATCAATGAAATAATGTATGTAAATGAGTTTTGTTGACTCTAAGTGTTACAGAAATGAAAGCTGTTATTTTTGACAGCACACCTGGTTCCTAAGATATTATGAATTTTGGAGTAATGCCAAGGCCTAGCTTTACAAAATGGTGTCCATGACAAAGTTCTGGGGGGGTCACAATTTTTTTTGTCACAGCGAAAAATGAATTCTGAAGAGGCTTTTCTTCTACTTCCTGCTGGGTCAAGTGAAAAATATGCAGTTTATATTAATGAAGTAAGTTGTTAAATGGAATAGTTCTTAGCCGTAAGGAAAATTTGCAGTCAAGATGACCGTCACAGTGTGAGCCATTGATCTGAGGATATTGAGTTAACAGCAGGCTGAAGAAGGAACATGGTAAGACTATTCTTGTCTTCCAAAAATAGGAGGCTGTAACTGTCAGTGTACTAGAGAGGTTGTGGAATGTAAAGAAGGCACTAACTTTGTAATTTCCAAAGCATTGCTCTACCAGAAATTCGAAGTATTCCAAAAGAAAAAAAATTAGTTTTAAGTAAATCCCCTCCAAATGGATCATGGCCTGCCTGTTTCTCCCCTGTGAAAATCAGGTTTGTAATAGAAAGCTCATAAATGTTTCTGTGACTCTGTAAGTAGCAAGTTAGAAAGAAAATATGAGTGAAAGACAGGAACCTTCCCAAGTCTTTGGCATTAAGTGTCATTTGTTCTCCAATGACAGCTTCATTATTCAGCGTTACACATGTGGGAGAAATACTTATACGCAAACCTGATACTTATCAGGTCTCAGCTTGCTTGTATACTTAGAATGGGGATCACAGCAATTTGGAAGTAACTGTTTGGATTAATTGCTTTTGTAGAATGACATGAGATTCCGCAATAACTGCTTTTGTCCAGTGAGATAAAATGTACATAAAAGCCTTTTATTATTTCTTTAGAAAAGAAAACTCACGAGTTTTATATGAACTAAAGAGGGTTAAGTGTGGCACTATATTACAACTCACACGTTTGTAAGTAAGCCTCTCCCAGTGCTCACTGAGAGCCACTTCCCTTCCTCAGGTCCCACACCCTCTGGTATGACCTGCTTATTCCAGTTAGGAAGCTTCTGACCCTCCGATTTTACAAGAACACAGATTTCCTAAGAAGCCTGTTTAAAATCAAACCCAGCCACAAACGAGAAATAAAAGTCATTACAATTGAAAGGAGTTGGAGGAAGGAATGGAAGAAACAGGAACTTAAATTAGAAATCAGTTGTAGAAGAGTGAATATACTTGATCAGATTTCTTTTTGTGACAAAATAAGGACTTATAGGAACCAAATTGTATAAAGCACAAAAAGTATAAAAGCTTGCATCAGGAAGGAAGGGTTCAGATCGTGTGACCTTAAGCTGCTCCACTTTGTCAGCCCTGAACTTTCATTCAGTTCCAGGTTACTGATGATTAAATCTGATAATGTTCACGAGATGCTCAGAACATCAAAATATCTAAGCGATTCTAATGTGCTGGTCAGTGCATATTAAAGTTGTCATGTTCATACAGTTTGAGGTTTCTGGAGAGGTTACATTTATGTTTTTGTGAAGTGGATTAATTTGCTGAATTGGATCACATTTTGAGACATTCTGTGTGAGCTATGAGAAAGATTCCTTTTATATAAATTGTCATAATATTTGTATTTATTTCCTGGTATGTAGGCTTATAAATTGGTGCTTTTTTCCTCCTTGTAGAACACATTTTATATTTAATTTTAGTGCTAACAACATTTTTCACACTTTATTTATTCAGCATGACAGAACAGTTATAATATCTAACTAATCAATTTCACGACAGGACACAGAAGTCCAGAGAGGTGAATGGCTAGAGCTGGGTAGTGGCAGCCCTTCCAAAGCAATTTTATTAAAAGACAATTTTTTTTTTGCTAAAGTGTTTTAAAAGCAATATCCACACAGATGATTTTCCGTAGGCCCTTTGTAAACATTCACAGCATGTATTGAACAGTAGACTTTTTGCTCTATGAGAATTTTACTATTGGATTCACATAATTTTCCAAGAAAACTCCCTTTCTAAAAGTTCTGCAGCAAGTAACCTAACAGTGATCTTTTACTGTCTTAAAAGAAAATCCCTTTAGAAAAGAAGGAAGTGAACCAGGACCAAGGCAGCTAGCTGAGATCAGTGAATCAGTGCGTTCCATAAATTATAACTCTGACATTGATTTGAATAAATGTTCACACTTCCAAAATAAATAAATACATAAATAAATTAAAAATTAGAAATTAAAAAATGGAGTACAATGGCACCAAAGAGTAGCAATAGCCACAGAATCAATTAGCTTCATAAAACAGAAAGGATTATTAAGGGCATGTACCCTCAGTCACATGCCAACACAGAAATACACATTTAAACAGGGCACCATCCAAGGGCCAGTGGTACATGAGCAATCACTCCGCCTAACCAGTTGTGAAAGTTAAGTCTATGGTATGTATGGAAGAGAGGAGTCTGTTTGTCTGCATACCTTTTGTGGCCTCAGTTGGTGAGAGAAGGAAGAGGAAGCATGGTATTTATTTATGGCTGGCTGCCATGTTCTCCTGAGATGTAAGGACTCGATGGGTTGAAATGGTCTCTTCCTGTCAGGGAAGTTCCTTCTTTTTTTTTTTTTTTATGAAGAGGCTTTTTTTATGAGAGGCTTCCACCTATGTGTTCTTTATGATGCAGACAGAAATTTGGATGAGTGGCCAAAACTGATCTGGGTGAGTCCTTGGGTACTACACGGAGAGCATAGTTGTATTGGAAAGACACAAGAGTCCCCTAAGACATGAAATCACACACATTGTTTTAACACTATATTCCTTATTCCTTAAACCTTCCCATGGCCAGAGTAAAATATGGGTGTTAGAACTTTTTTATGCTCCTTGGATAATTTCATGGGTGATTTTCAGAGAGATCTTATCAGTTCCAATCTTTCTCTGGATGTTTTCGGATTCCTGAATTTCTTTTGCTCATATTATTCCTGTCCACACCATGGTTCTCTGATTCCTCTCTATGGTCAGCATTTCTGTATGCAGTTTTTTTGGTACTTGGAGTTGATTTCATCATTGATTTAGGCACAGAACTTGTCTTTTCTGCAGATGGCAAAAATACAATCATTTCTGCTTCACTTTGCAGCCAGTAAGAACTATGATTTATGGACAGAGCTGTTTGCTTCATTAGCAAAAGCAACTAAGAACCTTCTAGGAGAAGTACATTAGAGTTTCCTTGAACTCTTACATAATTTCAGTATGTGATTTTTTCCCCCCTATATGGCTCGTAAGTTTTACTGGGTAGGTTTGTTAGTGTGAAGTTGTCTAGTCTCACCAATAAGTGTCCGAGCCCTTTGGGAACTGATACTGCTTTTTCTTTGTCCTGTTATCATGTGAATGTTGCATAGTGAATGGAACATGCTCAGACTATACTTTATGGCCAGCTAAAGAGTTTTGAAATGTATTAAAATATTCCTTGTGAAGACTAAGATCTTCCTCCATTTGACCATTTCCTGTTGTAGTTATTTTAAATATCTGACAAAAGTAAAGGTTTACTACCTTGAAAGCATAATTTGGGAGTTCTTGGCATTGCACAGTGGGTCTGGATGGGCACTAAAGGACTTGCTCAGGTTTCAGTCAAAGCCTCTTCACTGAGGCAGCACAACTCCTTCCATTCCGTTCCATGAGATGTGGGCTCTGTCAACGCTTGTTGCTCTTACACGAAGGAAATCTAGCAGTTGCCTTGAGGTGGGGAAGAACCTTGTCTAGCCACCCGGTGGAGTCTCCTGCTCTGTGGTATCTATGGGAGGAGTACAACTTCCTGCCTCCACCACGCTCCTGCAGTGTGACTTTAGGTGACACCTCTTCCTGGCTGGTTGGGACTCCCTGAAACGTCAGGTACATCGTTATCTGATGTGAAGCTCTCAAAGGTGAACCAGATTGGGACAGACTCTTGGAGCTCCTAGTCTCCCAGAGAGATTAGTATTTAGGTTTCAATACCAAGAGCCTGCTGGCTGCCCTCGGAACTGGTAGCCAGTGCAGGCCTAGAACACCAACCAGCCACACCATCACGTTCCTGCTGCCATGGGGGGAGTCTTGGTGTAGTCATGTGTGTCTGCAGAAGCCTGCCCCACACCCCACTACTTCCCTGGGAACCTAGGTTAGGAGAAACCCGGGTGCCTGGCCCATTACCCTACAGTGTGAATGGGCAGCCAATGCAGGAAGCACCTGGGACCCCACAACTGGTCATCTGGAGTAACCCAGGAAAATGTCAAGACAAAGGAGCAAAAGGCACTTTCAGACCTTCAGGCCACACAAAACAAGTCTAAGAGACATACACATAGAATAAATTGGAAGTTGCACAGTTGAAATTCCTGAAAGGATAGGAACTGACATGAAGAAACAACTTCATAAGGCTGTAAAAGTGATCAGATCAGAAATAACATCTCAGGTAAAAGAAGAAATCACAGACATAATGAAAGAATCAGTGAACAAATCTGAAGAAGACACAGATAAAAAAGAGGAACACACAAAAATGAAGGAAACCTTGAATGAACAGTATAGGTAAGAATTACAGTGCATGAAAGAGATTCAAAGATATATCCAGGAAGTTAAAAACTTCACTGAAAGCTACCCAAACCATTGTTATTCCTGGAAGACAGTATTGCAGTTAACAGTCATGAAAGGAAATATCTTTAAAAGTAATAAAGGAACAAGGAAATAACAATTCAATGGCTCCAAGACAATGCAAAGAAAAATAATTGAAGAGTAACAGGTGTCATCAAAAAAAGCAAGGGTCAACACAAATGACATAAAAAGACTATTTACAGAATTAATAGCAGAAAACTTCCCAAGCATGGGAAAAGGAAGTGACATGCAGATAAGTGAGACATATACAACTACAATTTGCCATAACCAAAAGAAATCTACACAAGACATATAATAATCAAGATCCCAGAAATACAGCACAAGAACACAGCATTAAAGGCTGTTAGAGAAAAGAAACATATCACCTATAAAGGAAAGCCTATCAGAATCATGACAGACTTCTCAACACAAATTATCAAGTCAAGAAGAGTTTGGAGTGAAGTGTTTCAAGTCCTCAAAGAAGACAACTTCCAACCCAGATTGATGTACCCTGAACACGCTCTTTCAAAATTGGTGAAAAAATAAGATACTTTCATGATAAAGAACAGCTAAAGTCATTCATGACTATCAAAACCAAGCCTACAGAAAGCACTGAAGGATATTCTAGAGAGAGAGAGATAAGATGATCACAGTTCCAGGAACAGCAGCAGAGGGATCGCTGAGCAGGGCAGACAAGTGAATGGAGGGGAACCAATGGCAGGAGGATAGCATGGCAGAGATGACCATGCCTGTCCTTCATAACCATTAATGTAGTGGCCTCAATTCACCAATAAAAAGAAACACGGGCAGAGTGGATCAGGAGACAGGATCCATCAATATGCTGTATACAAGAAGCACATCTGAATTGAAAAGAAATTCATGTACTGAAAGTCAGAGGAGAGAAGACAATGTTCCATGTGATTAGAACCCAGAAAAAAGTAAGGGCAGCTTATCCATCAACTACAGAATGGATAAGAAAGATATAGTATTTCTATACAAGGGAAAGCTACTCAGCTCTAAAGAAGGATTATCTCAAGGCTCTTGTAGGTAAATGGATGCAACTTGAGATCGTGCTCATGGGTGAAATAATTCAGACTCACTTGGGTAAACATCATGTTGTCTCCCTATTAAAAAATCCTGCAGGAGTTAGTGGGATCCATAATGCACAACAGATATTGTGAAAGTGGAGGGGAGGAAACATCTATAAAAGGAAGGTGGTAGCCATTGTGAATTTTCTATTATCTTGTTTTGAAGTCCTGTGTCATTTTCATTGTTTTGTTTGGTTTTATTCTGTTTTTTAAAATTTTATTATATCTGATGATATGGGCAGCTATTTTGAAGATAACAAGATATATTATGGTAGCTATAGTTGATTTCCTATTATCTTGTTTCGAAGTCCTTTATCATTTTCATTGTTTTGTTTTGATTGGCTTTATTCTGTCTCATTTTGTTTGGTTTTATTCTTTTTAAAATTAAGAAATACACAAGCAAACAAAAAAGTCATCATCAAAATTCTCCTTGTTGGCCTGTTCCCTGCTATAGCTACCTTTTCTAGAAACACACTGGGATTGTGGGGTGGTTAAAATCATCAACTTTGGTATGGGTTAGTGGTCCTGCTTCAGAAATGTCAGTTCTGTTGTGCAAAACTTTTAGATATTTGTTCAGTTCAAATGAGACTTCTTGTTATTGTTGCTGCTATTTTATATAATCTCTTTAGCATATTCTCATCCCAAGCACCCTTTGGTAAATCTGAAAAAATTAGGACCTTCTTACAAATAGTTATTAACAGATGAAGCAACTCTTTGAGCAGGCAAATATTTGCAGGTACGTGGTGACTTCTTCTACATGGGGGATCAGACTAAATTTTTTCCAGTAATCCAAAAGGAAAGATGTAATTCACTGACTTTTCCTGAGTGTTTGTAGTTTGTGCTTCTTTGTAACTCTGGTTGCTTGTTTTTATCAGGTTATTAACATCAGGCTCACTGTAATTCAAAGGTTCAGTGAGCATAATTTTTTGCCCAAAATTGTGCCACCTGTTCTCTGATAAAGAAACTTTGTCACTTCTGGATGCAAGTGACACTGCTCAAATTAAACACTGGTTTTGCTTAAACATTAGAACGTTCTATGTAAGTAATATGAGAGAGTGTTTGCAATAAGGACTGTTCTACAAAGTCTCCTGAAAATGGTTGTTTTTAATGGTTGTTTTAATGATATACTTGGATATGTTGAGTACATTATGCAATTGCAGAATGGAATGGCCGGAGTTTATGCACTGCAGGAGTTGGTTACTTTTTGTGTACAGGCTAAGGAGTAAATAGTTAAGGCCTTGCAGGTCGGATGGTCTGGCAGGACTTCTTACTTTGGCTCTTGCTTGAAAGCAGCTACAGAGAAGAAGCACATGAACGTGAATGAATGTTTTCCAATAAAACTTAAGGCCATTGACATTTGGATTTTGTATAACTTGTGTCACAAATTTATAATGGCATGTTATAAAAGTATTATTTCCAACTGCTGAAAAATGTGAAGCTATTTATAATTTGTGGATGGTTCAGAACACCATAGGCTGGATTTGAGTGTGGGCCATGATTCCTTGGCTTTTGATATAGTGAATTAGTTAGGGAACTGAGCTCAGGAGAAGTCAGGAGCACATTTCTTCATTCTCTAGCTATTAAATCTCCAACATGTCATTCTTGGTTATGGATTATATTTCTTCCTGGCGGAAGTAAATGAGTGTCTTATGGAGCAGAGGTAAGCAGATTTAGGAATAAAATGTTTACTCCTGACTATGGATCTGTAAATCTCTGGAGAGCTCAGTTCCACTGGCCATAGCAGGCATGTTTAAAAGTGATATAAAAATTCAGTTTGGCATGAAACAATTAAAGCCTTTTCATTTAGCACAAGAATACAAAAACATTACTAACTATAGTACCATGTTGTATAATAGATCTCTTGAACTCTTTCCTTCTGTCTAACTGAAAGGATTTTGTCCTTTGACCAGTGTCTTCCCAACCTCCTGTCTCCTCTCAAGTCCCTACAAACAACAGTCAGTTCTCTGCTTCTAAGGGTTCCACTTTTTTTAGATTCCACATATAAAGAGCTCATGTAGTACTTGTCTTTCTGTACCTGTCGTATTTCACTTAACATTAAGTCATTCAGGCTTATCCATGTTGTTACAAATGACACATTTCCTTCTTTTTGAGTCTGAGTAGTATTGCACTGTGTGTCTGAACCACATTTTGCTTGTCTGTTGATGGACACTTAGGTCATTTCCACATCTTGGCTACTGTGAATAATGACACAATGAGCATGGGAGTGCAGATATCTCTGACACACTGGTTTCATTGCCTTTGAATACATATGCCAAGTAGTGAGTTTATGGGATCACATTGTGGTTCTATTTTAATAGAAATAAATGATAAGCATATGAGGTTAAAAAAAGACCCTGTCATTGGCTGCTTTGTATTATTTTGGTAATACACTTGTTATTTTAAAAGTAGATGCCAATGTTTTCTTTCACTAGAATTCTTATTTTATCATTACAGAGTTATAGACTTTAGAGGGTAACTTTAGGAGCATATTTTCACAGGGTTGTTCAATTATGTCATAACACTTTCATTTTATGTATCTGTTAATTAGTTTCAGATATAATATTTTTTCCCTTTCTACCAAAGATAGTTTATTTTAAAGACTTAAGTAAAAAGGACACTGAATGACATGGACTAGAGTGTCTGTAGCAGCACTCTTTGTGATAGCCACACTGCAAGCAACAAAAATACTTGCAAGAAATATAATTTAAAAATTAAAATGTGATATATGCACATAATAGAATGCTATACAGCAATGGGAGTAGATAGCTTGCAGCTCTATTTGAAAATATGAATGTATCTCAAAAACACAACTTTGTGAGAAACAAGTAGATAAACCAGTAATATAGTATAATGAATTTTATTGAAGGACAAAATCAGATAATGTTGATGACATTCTCTTTCCTTCCCTTCCCTTTTCTTTCTTTTCTTGTACCGGAAGAACCCATGCTTGCCAGGCATGCACCATGTCACTGAGTTATATCCTCAGCCCAACATTCTGTTTCTTAATCTGGGTGCAAGTTACTATTTATTTTGCAAACATTCTTCGGGCTGAATATTATGTAATATGTGCTTTTATGTGTGCATATTTTAGTTCAGTGAAAAATTAAAGGGAGAAACACTTAGCTTGCTGAAGCGTTAGCCTTTAAATGTAAGATGAGGAAACAATGTGGACAAAAGAAAGTTGTTATTCTACTTCAAATAGTAACCTTTTAAAATATTTTGGCTGTGACTATTTCTATAAAAGCAAAGTCATGACTCAAAAAGAAAATACTGCTAGTGAGAAGCTATCAGGGACCAAACCTTGTCTTAGAAAATGACTCTCCAGGAATCCCCGTTATGTCTGGGTCTTCATCATTCGCTGTGAAATAACCACTTCTCACTCTCCGCTGAGTGAGGCCAACAGCACTGCTTTCCACTGATGTTTTATAAAATGGTTTCGTTTGTGTCTTTTATTATTTTTATATTTTGAGAGGCACAGACTGATTTTTCCTCTCCCGTTCTCCCTTTTTCATTCTACGATGCCAAAAACTGGCCTGTGCGCTAAATTCCCACCTTTGATGTCCTTCTCTGTGCCTGACTGCCTTGCCTTGTCTCACGGAGGAGGAAAACAGGGAAGGAAGGCAGCCTCCAGGGCCTGAGCACTGGAGCCCCTGGGGCTCCTGGGGCAGGTGGGGGTAGCCCAGGAGCACTGTCTCTAATTCGTGTCATCTCCAGGTGGGGGTCACCACACCAACACCAAGCAGCAGTGACTTTCCGAGAGGAAGACTTAAAAAAACTAGCAGATGTGTACCTGTGATGTCTAACTTGACAATGCCACAGCTTTCCTAGGAGAACCCAGTGTAGCAGGCAATCAGATTCTATTTAGGGTTAGTTAAGTTTACAGTTTCCTGGGTGGTACAGACCCTATACATGTATCAAGTACCTAACATATATTTTTAAAAATTACAATGTACATTTGCCCAATACCCTTGTGTATGCATAACTTTTCTGAATATTTCATGTGTATTGACAAGTATCCACTGATGAAAGTTGTAAGGAGCTCCCGATCTCTGATCTTTTGATATCCCTTGTATAGGCTGAAGTTTTCCTGTCCATTCCATGTTTTGCCAAAGGAGAGATTTAAGGGACACGAGGGTTGGAAAAAAGCCAGAG
The DNA here is from genome assembly GCA_004027295.1 of Dolichotis patagonum. Taxonomy (NCBI): domain Eukaryota; kingdom Metazoa; phylum Chordata; class Mammalia; order Rodentia; family Caviidae; genus Dolichotis; species Dolichotis patagonum. The sequence goes on along the minus strand of PVJX010011217.1, from coordinate 44,313 downwards.
GTGGTTAAAAGCTTTCTACTTCAGTGAGGGAGAGGCTGCCAATTTTTCAAATCCTTTAGTAGCATATTGGTATTGATGCTGTGGAGGCAGAGGTTACTTTGAAAGTTAGTTGGAAGTTATCTGAAACAAAAAGGTTGGAAACAATTAATTGTAATTCCAAAAGGCAAGCTTCGCTAATGTGGGAAACGTATCCCTCTGCCCCCCCATGTCCTCTTTCCCCTTTCCTTCTCTCCCCTTCTCCCCCTCCCCCTCTCCATGTCCCTCTCCCCCCTCTTCCCCTCCACCTCTCCCTCCCCCTCTTCCTCTCCTCCCACCTTCCTCTCTCCTGGGCATTGAGCCCTACATCCCCAGGCCTTGTTTTTCTTTGTTTTAGGCAGGATATCACTATGTTGCCCAGGTTGGGCTCAAACTTGTGATCCTCCTGCCTTGGCTTCCCAGAGTGCTATAGGAAACGTCTTTAGTGTAATATCTCTTTCCAAATAGATGACAATTTTGGTACATATGAAAATGCCGTCAACTGTTGGACCTGGTGATAAAAAGAGAGATCGATGCCCAGATCATGTACCTGAAGCCAGGGGCTGGCACTGGACCCTTAATACATAGACGGTGCTGCACACAGGTTCCCTGGATTCCCACCCTGACTCTCCAAACCTTAGCAAGTGAGCATTTACATCTTTTATAAGGGTAACGAGAGAATCCCTTACTCCCTAGATTCAGGTGCTGCCAGCCTCTTTCCTTTCTAGCCTTCATTTTCCATGTCTGAAGGGAAAAAAAAATCTCAGAAACCTAGTTGCCTGTATTTCCAATATTTTCTTGCAAAGTAGACATAGAGACAGTGAAAGCAAAGAAATACGAGATATGAAAACTTGAAAACTGGAGAAGATAAGTATAAAATTAGAAGCATTCCCATTAAAGAGAGGAATATCTTTTGTCACTATTATAGTCAACATTGAACCAAGAAGTCTACTAAATGAAGTCAAGAAATATAAATAAAAATCCTAAAGATTGGAAAGAGGAAGAATTAGTCTTGCTTATAGATTATGTGACCATCTATCTAAAAAAATGAGAGATAATCAACTATTGGAATTAATTAGAATTTAGCAAGTGATCGGTCTGACATGTGAGCAGAAAGCAAAATTAATGCATAATTCACTTATTTAAAAATATTTGTGGAGAAAATTTATCTAGAAATGAAACATTTCTTCTTAGCTGTTCTCTTTATGCTCAAAAATTACTAAAAATTATCCCGACCTGGCCCGGGGATGTAGCTCAGCAGCAGGAAGTGCCTGCCTGGCAAGCATATGGTCCTGAGTTCAATTCCCAGTACCTGCCTCCCAAATTATCCTGATTTATAATGTTCTTTAAATAGCTACAGTTCTTTGTGTTATCTTCCCATAGGCTTTACTTTTCCAAAAATATCCTCTTCACAATAGCAATTTTACCTAACATATGCCCTTAATGATCTCGTATATGCCTGTGAAGATCAGTTTTATATGTCCAGACCATTCAGACAACGTCAGACCATTCTTTTGTTCTCCAGAGCAGATCTGCTTTTGGCTACCTAAAATTTCCACTTAGAAATATCAGAGGAACCCAAAACATGCCTGCTGTGTTTTGCAAGGGTAAGATCTGTCTCTTAACAGTTTGCAGGAAGTGTAGTCCCCAGTATGGCACTGTTGAGACATGGAACCTTTAAGGATGGGACAAGTAGAGGTAATTAGGTCCTAAAGATGCTACCCTATGATGGAGTAACCCTGCTTTCAAGAACGGGTCATCTGGTAGGAGTCGATTAGTTTCTAAAGAAAGTGAGCTGCTGTGAGCTCGGGCACCCCATCCCCTTTCTCTTCCTTTCTTGCTCGCATGTGTCACCCTTCTGCATGTAGCTGGTTCCTTTTTTGTTTTTCTGCCGTGTTAGGACACTCAGGGGACTCTTGCTGGGACGCTAATCGCGTGCTGTTTGGACCCTCCAGTCATACAAATCAGGAACCAAATAAGACTCTTTCCTTTCGATACCACCCAGCATCACATATTTTGTTATAGAAATAAAAAACAGACTAAGCCAACGCCTATTCAAAAGAGACTTCAGACTTTTCAAACCTATACCAACTTCACCCTACCTGCTCCTCTTTCAGCGTGTTCTGTAACTGTGTGCATTCACTGAAATTCCTGCTCAGAGACTAAGGAACCATTCTTGACCACTTCCTCTGCCCCATCCACATCATCAATACTGCATTGCTACTGTTTACATCTGTTCTGTAATCTCACTTCTTTTTCCACTTTTCCTGCTTAACTAGCTTTATTTCTGGCTCGGACAGCTAGAGTGGTCAGCCCCTTCTAGCTTCCTTCCAGTTCTTCTCATAGCAGCTGGAGTGATCTCACTGCTAACGATGAACAGTGTCTTTCAGGTGGGTGTATCTTGCTTCCCCTGCCACCTCGTACCCCACATTCACCCTAACTCTGTGTTCAGCCCACTTGTCTGCTCTCAGTTCTCCTGCATATCAGTTCTCCTTCTATTACTGGACTTGCTCGCATACTTTGTCTTTGAACAGACAATCCTTTCTTACATCTTTTAAAAAAAATCTTGCTCTGCAGACAGATCATCTCAAAAGTCAGTTCTCCAGGGATGCATCGCCAGCTCCCCATCGCTCTCTTGTTTCCCCAACATACATTTCACACAGAAATTTATTCTTTTCCTTCAAAGCACTTGATTTAGGTTTTCAAAATATTTGTTTGCTTGTGATTTATTAGTTGAAAATTTATCTCCATCAGACTGTAAACACCATAGTACTAGTTAATTGCTCATGGAGATGAATGTACAGGTTCCAGTTTTTACGTAGAATTTTGCATTTATTCAGATCTTGACATACATTAAATAAAATAGTGAATCAGTAGCACAAGGACACTGTCACTGATGTTAGGTGGCCTGGTCACTGGGCAAGTTAGAATTTCTTTTTCCATTTAGTGCCTAAAGCTCACTCTTATATGTATTGCTCCACTGATGGCAAGGAAATCGTGTCTCTTCCTGAAGTTTTACTTACATAAAAGTGTAATGAATGTTGGCAGAGTGGAGACTTCAGAGGACAGTGGTGACAGAGGTGGCCCTACCTTCTTGCTTGCAGTCTTTTGTTCCTTAAATCAGTGCTTCTCAAGCTTTAGCAATCATCAGGATGGAGTCATCAAAACATAGATTTCTGTGGCCCACCCCAGAGTTTCTGATTTAGTAATCATAATTTACATTTCTAACAAGTTCCCTGATGCTGTTGCTGATGCGGGCGTTGGAACACATTTAGAGGACCACTACTTTAAGTCATTCTAGCCTGAGACTCAGTCCCTGACGGAGCTCCCATGCATGGCCCTCTCGTCTTTGTGACTGTAAGTCATGTGTTTGAAGAAGTAAACATTAGATGGGCAGAGTGTGTGACTCCTTGATGACTCCACAGTTAGAGGGCTCTGAGTTACCAAGATTACTCTATCGGATAGCCCGCATGTTACTGGTAACTAATTGCGTCTCTGGGTATTTCAAGAAATACAGTGTATGAATTCAAGTGTCTAATGGAGAGAGATTTTTTTGTTTTGAACCCAGGTGATCCGTCTGGGCTGGAGAGCAGAGGGAGAGTACGGCAGCATCTTGTGGCAGAGGCAGGCCACCCACCACGGTTCCAGGAAGCAGATGAACGCCGGCTGCAGAGAAGGAAGCAAGGGGAGCTGCAATACGAGCTCAGGTGGATGTGGCCCTTTGTGGGCGATGTGGGATTTCAGTCTGGTCTGTGTTTCACAAGACTTGAGGGAACACAGGTACTAAGATGACGGGGCGATGTTGTGCCCAAAGCTTTGGCCAAACAATGCTTTGGAAAACATTCATGGTTCTTGTGCTGTTTTGCTAATTTACACAACATCTCTGGCCTAAGAGTCTTTCACTCATAGAAATGGATATAGTCTAGTTAAAAGGTCAGTGAACTTTTTCCTTACAGGGCCGGATAGTGAATGTTTTAGGATTTGGGAGCCATACCTTCTCTGACACGGGTATTGAACTCTGTCCTTGTAGTGTGAAACCAGCCCTAGGTACTCTGTAAGTTAGTGATTGTGGCTATGTCCTGCTAAAAAATGTATTTATCCAAACAGGTAGAGGAGAGAACACCATGCTGGACTGTGGATGATTAATGCTGGCTTTTTCTGTCACATACTCCTGTCAATAACAATAAAACAATTCCACATACATGTTTCAACAGATGTAGATTGTTTTGTAAATAATATATATCTTTAAGATTCTGATATACACACTAGAAAACATACCCTTAAAATAAAAATTTGAAAGGAATATGATAAAACCAATAAAAACAAATGATCCAATTCCCCCATACATTCTAATGGTTCTTTTTCCATATGCCCTGGAGACTTTTGGAGGCCATGCATCTGGAGCGTTTCAAAGGTTCTTTGGTACTACTCCCATTGCTGTTGTCACATATGGCGTGCCACCCAAGGACGTGCAGCTGCCAGGTGATTTTTGGTTAAATCAACTAGAGTTTACCTTGGATAATCTGCGCCAACAGAGAGAAGAGGAGGTGCAGGCAATGAAAAGTAAGAGTCTAATGTGATGCTGTACTGATTCTCAGAGGCTGGGGTCCCCTCTAGGCTGGACATATGGGTAGATCCCATAGAGGACTAGGCAGCTGGGAAACATCAGTTGTGGATAATTGAATATTTATATGAAGAAAAGTCCTCATAAACGTTTAATTGTGAAAGGAGCCTTAGAAATCTGCGCGTTCATCCCTTTTGTGTTTCAGATGAGATCTTTGTGTTCAGAAAAATTCTATGATAGCTAGTTAGAGGAAAAGTTGGGCTTGGAACTTGAGACTTTACCATTTTCACCAAAGCCTTATTTTTTTCTTTGTATTCCTTCATGCCTTTCATTTTAGAACAATCCCCTTTGCAAATCATTATGAGCTAAACAGCAAGAATTGCTCGTCTCCATCTCCAGGTGAACACTTAAATGACCATTGTCACAAACCTGTGAGCATTCCTGGGACTGGGGAAGAGATATGTTTTGTGGTCTTATTTCCAGTCTCTTCAGCTTACCTTAAACTTTAGGTATATGACCACCTGGAACCTAAGGAAATGCATCACTAAATTGGCAGAGAAGAGTACACTTGTTTATCATCCTGTGGTGAATGTGGTGGTGTTTGTGAAGGGAAAGGAATGGATAAGGAATCCCGTATTTTCCATAAGAATGTGTGCAAATTCTTTTATGAATCCTCTTTGAATAAAGAAGGGTGATATTACACGTGGGGAAGCCTCGCTAGCAGTTCTCCAAGGCTATCCACCCAATCGGCACTGTTTCATGAGACTAGAAAGTTGACGATTTGCTCTGCAGTGAAGCCATCTGACTTAGCACTAACCTGGGTCTCCAAGTGGGTCTGTTACTTGATTCCTGTTCCATGGGTTCAAAGAGGACTGTAAATGTAACTAGGATGGAGTTTGAAAGATGAGGCAGGGAGTTTGAAAGATGAGGCAGGGAGTTTGTGCCTCTTAAATAGGGGCGAGCATAGCAAGTGGTACTTTGGTCAACCCCTGGCCTTACCTTGGGAGCAGCCGGGACAGCTGTGCTCTGGGTGCTGAGAGCAGCCTCCCTCCTGGTGCGGGGTCCGGCTTGGGCAGGCACATCTCCTGCTCTGAGCCTACTGGCATTTCTGCACAGGTCCGTTTGCCAGTTGCTTCCTTTTTGAATGCACTTCTGGGCATTTCCCTTTCAGAGCTTTGGGATGGAAGTTCCCTTCCTCTAAGTTACCATTTCCATGAAGCACAGAAAATTTCTCGGTAGGTGGATGCCAAAAGGTTTGGGTTTTTTTTCTCTTTCCCTTCCCCCTTCCACCTGAGAACGAGGGTGAGCATTCCCTCCCAACATAGTACTGATAGAACAGTGCCGCCCGCACTGTCTGATTCTGTTGTTGGTCTCATCAGCTGGTCCTTCTCGCAGTAACTTCTGCAGTGACTGGCTATTTAAAAGCAGCATACAGCTAGAAGAGGAGTGTAGAGCTTCCCTTCTCTCCTTCTCTTACATCTTCTGGAGATTTATTTCACTCACAGGCTCTTTTGTACATTTTGATGGCTAGTTCTGCTTTGAGTACAAATTAGAGTGGTTTCCCCCTCTGGTTTCCATTTTCAATCACTCACTGAGAGTGTATGTCAGAAATACTCAGTTTTTGAACTTTATCAAAGAAGTAGTGATTTTGGATGAATGTCAAAGAGGAAAAAATAGCAGGTAAAATCAGAGTATTCTCTGCAATGTAAGTGTCTGATTTAGCTTTCCTTTTGGAAAGCTAAAACTTTGCAGCAATCCTCAGCTTTTCACCACCCCTTCCTTTTTTTCCTTCAATGCCTACAATAAAATTTCCTCTTGCTCTGATATTTGAATATAGATTTCTGCCTTAGGAAAATCATAGCTCACAAAATTGTCTCAGACAGGCATGAGATTTGGTGCTCTGCAATTTTCCAAATGCAAAAGTCAAGGGAGAAAAATCATTGAAATGCTTCCAAGGGAGCTCAGTGCCTTCTTAGAAGAGTGTGGCTTTGTGTGCTTGCCAGATCTGTACCTGATGCTATGTGTAAGAGGTAAACATCATTCCACAGCCAAACGGAGAAGTTTGCTGGGAGTGGTGGATGGGAGGATTTTTTTTTTTGGAAGTGTTCAGCAAAATGCTGACGGCATTTTCCAGGATGGAAAGTAAATAGGGGTTTTGTGTTGGTCTCTGAGTACAGAACTGGTAAAAGCCCCAAACAGAAAAATAAAAATCTTCCAGATGTATGTTCTAGCAGGAGACGTCATGTTATCTACATCTATCCAAAAGAGAAAAAAACAGAAACCCAATGAGGGTAAACAGCACCTGCAGTGATTCTTCAGTGCTTCACTGCACACCTTCACAGGTCCAGGGACATTGTTTCCATTGTCAGGGGATGACTTAGGACCCACAGATAATCAGCTGAATTGTCTGTTTCTGAATGGAACCTTCCTGCTCATGAATGTTGCTCTAAAGCTAGTCACGGTTGATGCATGGAGACCACATTCCTTCTAAATGCACCTTTCATTCTAATGATGTTTGTGCCTTTGGTTGAACAAGAATGCCACGTCCCACCCCTGCTTAGGTTATAACCTGTGACTGAAAGAAACTCTCAGGTTCTTCAAATCCTCGACTAGACTGAAGAGGACTTGTCAATTTCTTGTGCATGAGTGAATTTTTGTCATTTTTATTCGAGGACCTCATGTGTAACTTGACATCTTTCAAAACAAATGCAATTTAGACATCTAATTCTTATATTCAGCATTGAGAAGGATTAAGGATACTGTTAAATGAGGAGGGCCCTCATTTATCTTTTCTCTCTTAGGATTATCATTGATCTGCTGGAATTCCATTCTGTTTGGGAAATCACTTGTATTATGTGATTTCTTCAGCTTTTGCACCAATTCTACTAGTGGATGTCTCGCAAATGTTTCTGGGTCCATTTAAATTCTCCCTCCTCCACAGTAGGTTTGGAGGAGCCACATTTATGACCCTGTGCTATAATTCTTGCTGCAAGTCATCACATTTTTAAAACCTGTGTTCCATTTCCTCAGTTAAATACCAGGCTCCTGCAATGTCAGGGCCAAAATTCTTCATCATTTTTTGCACTCATCACTTCCACCTATACCTCAGCAAAGAGAACAGTACATACTTGTTCTTGCTAATAACTTATATTTCTGAAACACCTTACCTGTTAAAAAGTGCTTTCACAAACATTCTCCTACCTAATTATATGAGTTGAATTAAAATTAAAAGCAACTGAATTGAACACAAGCTCATTAGGGGTTAGAAGCTCAGGCAGAGGATAAGTAGACGATATGGGGCTAAGGAGAGCCCACAGATGTTGCAGAGTGGCAGACTGATAGCTATTTTCAGAACATGCAGTTTCTACGGGGTGGCTTGTTCCTGCTCCCCCAAGTGGATATACTCTCAGAACCCCAAAAGAACTCATATTAAAGGCCCAGAGTAGCTTCCATAAAGCTAGAGAGATGGTTAGTGGATAACGTGAGGTTCATTTTTATTTTCTTGATAAGAAAGATGCTGCCATGTAACTTCACTATCCAACTCCTAGGTATATATCCAAAGGAAGTGAAGTCAGCATACCAAAGAGGTACCTGTGTGCCCACATTTATTGTAGTACTATTTTTTGAAAATTTAGTTATGTTTAATCTGCAGTTGTTGCTTTACAGATAGAATATTTAAAAATCTAACTTAGCTGCTATTTCAGACAATTTGGTCAACTCATTCAGTGGAATTTGAATGATACAACTTTGTAATGCAGTTCTTGTACATTGTTAGTTGATAGCTGAATGCTAACAAACTATAGACGTTTTGTTTCACTAGGGTTTGGAGTGAGACTTTATTTATTTATTTTTAAAAAGAATAAAATCAAACCAAGCAAAACCGAATAAAACTAATCAGAACAGAACAATGAAAGTGATACAGCACTTCAAAACCAGATAATAGGAAATTAACAATGACTACCATAATATATCCCTTTATCTTCAAAATAGCTGCCCATACCATCAGACACAGTAAAATCAAACAGAACTAGACAGAATAAATCCAAATATAACAAAACTATGAAAACAATACAGAAATTCAAAACAAGATAATAGGCAATTACCAATGGTTACCACCTTCCCTTTTTAGACATTTCCTCCCCTATCACTCTTATAATGTTTATTGTACATTTTGGATCCCACTAACTCCTTCAGTTTTTTATGCTAGGAGATAGCATAATGTTCGCCCATATAAGTCTGAGCCATTTCACCCAGGAGCATTATCTCAAGCTGCATCCATTTACCTACAAGAGCCTCAAGGTTATCCTTCTTTATATCTGAGTAGCTTTCCATTGTATGAAAATACCATGTCTGTGGTATCCATTCTGTGGTTGGTGGCAAATTACCCCTGGTTTTTTCTGGTTTCCTGTCGCAGGGAACAATCATATTCTCTCCTTTAACTTTCAGTGTATGAATTTCTTTTTGAGTTAAGTGTGTTTGTTGTATACGGCATATCAATGGATCTTGCGTCTTGATCCACTCTGCCTGTGTTTCTTTTCATGGGTGAATTGAGGCCATCTACATTGATGGTTACAACTGGCATGCATTGACTTGTTTCTGCCATGCTTTCCTCCTTCTGTTGGCCCCCCACTTCCTCCCTTTAGTCAATTGTCTGCCCTGTTTGGTGATCTCATTCTGCTGCTGTTTCTGGAACTGTGGTCATCTTTATCTCTCTCTAGAATATCCTTCAGTGTTCTTTGTAGGGTTGGTTTGGTGGTCATGAATTCCTTCAGCTGTTCTTTATCATGAAAGTATCTTATTTCATCATCAATTTTGAAAGATAGTTTTTCAAGGTACATCAATCTGGGTTGGAAGTTGTTTTCTTTCAGGACTTGAAACACTTTACTTCAAACTCTTCTTGACTTGATGGTTTGTGGTGAGAAGTCTGTCGTGATTCTAATGGGTTTTCCTTTAAAGGTGATTTGTTTATTTTCTCTAACAGCCTTTAATATTGTGTTTTTGTGCTGAATTTCTGGGATCTTGATTATTATATGTCTGGTGTAGATTTCTTTTGGTTATGGCTAGTTATAGTTATATATGTCTCACTTATGTGTATGTCACTTCCTTTTCCCATGCTTGGGAAATTTTCTGCTATTAATTCTGTAAATAGTCTTTTTATGTCATTTGTGCTGACCCTTGCTTTTTTGCTGACACCTATTACTCTTAAATTATTTTTCGTTGCATTGTCTTGCAGCCATTGAATTGTTATTTCCTGGTTCCCATTATTTTTAAGAGGTCTTTTTTTTGTGATCACTAGCTGCAATCCTGCATTCAAGGTCTGAAAGTCAGTCTTCAGTCTCTTTCAAGTGGTTTTGCCAGCTGTCAGTGGAGTTTTCAATTTCCTGGATATCTCTTTGAATCTGTTCCATGGATTGCAATTCTTATCTATGTTGTTTATTCAAGATTTCTGTCATTTTCCTATGATCCTCTTTTTTTTAAATCTATGTCTTCTTCAGATTTACTCACCAATTTTTTCCTTATGTTTGTGATTTCTTCTTTTACCTGTGATATTATTTCTGGTCTGATTATTTATATAGTCTCATGAAGTTGTTTCTTTACTTCAGTCCCTATCCTTTCAGAGATTTCAGGTATTTGACCTCCGTTTTCTTCTATGTCTCTGTCTCCCAGATTTGTTCTGTGTGGGCTGGAGGTCTGAGATTGCCTTTTGCTCTTGCGTCTTGATATTTTCCTGGGTTCCTCCCAACAAGCCAGTTTTGAAGTCCCAGGCACTTCCCACATTGGCTGCTCTTCCTCAGTGAAGGGGAATGAGCCAGGCACCTGGGTTTCTCTGAACCCAGATTCCTGGGGAGGCAATAGGGTGTGTGGTAGGCTTTTTCAGACCTATGTGGCTGCACTGAGGCCTCCCTGACGGCCAGGGGTACATGACCGGGCTGCTTCTGCTCTCAGCCTGTGTGGCTACACCAGGACTGCCCCAGTGGTATCAGGCATACAGGGGCATGTTTGTCTGATTCCAGCCCTCACTGGCTGCCCGTGAGAAGCAAGGGTCTCCAATGGCGACCTGTGAGCACATGGGCCATATCTGGCTGTTTCTCCCCGCCTGTGCTGGTTACCTCAGGGAAGCAAGCATCCCCATTATGGTACTATTAATAATGGCTGAATCAACCATGGTGCCTATCAATATATGAATGGAGAAAGAAAATACAGCTTATACACAATGGAGCATTATTCAGCTGTAAAGAAAAATTAAATTCCATTATTTGCAGGAAAACAATTGGAATTAGTGGACATCATACAAAGTAACACAAACTTGACACAGAAAGGCATGTATTTTATGCTCTCATTTGGAAGCAAACAAGAAGTCTATTGAATGTAGAAGAGTGATTACTAGGGACTTGGGAAGGTGCTGGGGAAAAGACAGAGCAGGGAGGTAAAAGATGGGAGAAGGATTACTGGATATGATCAAAGCACCCAATATGCACATATGCTAATGTCACCCTAATCTCATTAATATGGACAATTATATATGATACAATTTTTGGAAAAAATAGGAAAAAGAAAGACGCCACTGTGAATACCTCCCATCATGATCACTAGCATGAAGTTTGTTGTTCTTCTGCCTGCTTAGAAGCTGTGCAGGAATGGGGTTCAGCTAAGCCACGTGAAAGGAAAAAGACATTCCATCAGGGGCACACAAGAGAGGAGGCAAAGCAGAGATAGGACAGGTTGGTCTGAGGAGCTCTCAATGTGCCCGGGAATTGAGAGGCCTTTCACCAAGAGTGAGAGCAGGAAAAAACTGCAGAGATTAAAAAATCAAAAGAAGGAAAACTAGACTTCAATTCAGTCATGATAGTACACGGAGAGCAAGATGATTCACTGGTGACCGTTTTTGTAGATCTCCAAAAATATACTTTGAAGTGTATTTTGAGATCCTGAATTTAAAGATATATTTTCTACTACTTTAGTAGTCATACTTTAGTATTAAATATGGAGCTAGGTGTTTTATATTTTTACAGAAAAAGGATAACCAAGTAGATCCTTTTTTATTACTGCTCCTCTTCTTTCCTACAGTTAAAGAGAATTTCACTGTTTGCTTTTAGCACATATAGGTAGGGTTCCCTGGCAGAAACAGTCAACTTTATTACTGTTCTTGCCCCAAACAAGCTGGATGAAAGGCTATGAATGTCTTGCCTCCTTACGTCCAATGCCATTTCCCCACATAGTCTACCTTACTATACACTTTAGTTATGTAACATGAAAAAGCATGAATTATATCTGTTTAATTTCTCCTGGACCTTGGAGACAGATAGGCATCATAGATACCTTTGGACAATCCCAATGAGATCAATAAAGAGGACAGTATATCACAACCATAGCTGTGTTCCCCAAGGTAGCTGGCCATTTCTAAGCCCCTTGTACATGTATTTATTCTCTTCATATATATTCCACCCATCCCCATTCTAACATTCCTGGAGTATTTAATGGCCAGGACTCTAGCATTAATGAGTTAAAGTGGAAGCCAGTGAGAGTTCCCACACAGGGTCTAGACACCTCCAACAAGACCCCATTTCATTGCTGAATTACAAGGGAGTCCTGGGGATAGGTGGAGGTGGGAGGAGTAGGCATTTCATCATCTTTGAGTAGTAGCAACTGACAGTTGTTGCAACTAGAGTGTTCTATCCAAATGTTTGCCCTGCAAGTATCTTGAGTATCAGCAGTGAGGGGAAGTAAAGCTTAGGGCCACACAATTAAACGTTCTCTGTGTGGGGCATTTGCCACTGGGCTGTGCCCAGGGGTTGTCAGTGATAAGGATTCCACCTTATTACTCCACCTCCGCCAGCAGAATGCAGCATTTCTTCCTTCGCACAGCTGATTCCACCTTATCTTTCATTTCTATCCCTGAATCTGGTTCATATTTCAACCACCCCCACCACAGTGTGTAATGTAAATGTAGTTGTATGTGGATGTGCATGAATGGCAGTGTTTATTCTCAGACTTCCAAATAGACACAAGCTCCAGCTTCTATCAAGATACCCAATACTTTTCAGTCAGAGAATACTTACTGAACAAAGGAATTCGTGATCACAAAGCAATTACTTGGTTCACTAAAACCACCAAAAAGCGATTAACCATAAATTAAAAGAGAGACAGATCTGATTACCCCCAGAAACATACTGTTCCATGAAATGCTGGCTCTAAACTCATCCTGGGTCACTAGATGTAGATTGGCTACTGGGTCCACCATAGATGGTGTCTTCATAGAAGAACCTGACCATTACCTGAGAAAAGAATACGTGAGGTTCTGGCCAATCAGCAGACACATGACATTGTTAAACTGCTGACCACTTAAAACTGATTAAACTGCCTAAAATTCTTGTAAATAGCTAGCTATGTGAATTATTTAAGTCACTGGAGGAAATGACAATGTCTCAGCAAAGATTCCCTTCTGGGTCACCCTAAGTTATGGGGGATTTTTCCCTTCAGTTTATTTGACTCATTTCACCCATCCTTGCAAATAAAACCTTGAAATAGCCTTCAAGGGATATTTCCCCTTCCCTTTTATTATGTGGGTCCCAAAGGTCACAAAGGAAAACAAGGAAAGCAGTGAGCCTGAATAAAAGTTCTGTACGGGTGAGTTTTGCAGACTCCTCTCTCAAGGTTCCTGAGTCCTGAAGGAAGGTGGAAGACTTGGATTCCAAAAGGACTTTTTCTGGTGTCCCCGTTCCCTTCTCCTCCCTGCCAGCCCGCTGCCAGTTCCGACGCTGCTCTCTCACCCCAGATCTTCCCACTCCACCCTTCCTTTCTGTTGCCTTGGAGGGGAGGACATGAGTCAGCATTCAGCTTGAAAGTGTGAGCTGCCTCTGAGTCCTCAGAATGTAATCATTTCAGAAAATCTAGGACACACAACTCCAGAGAAAGTCACCCTCCCTACCTCGTTCTGCTCTGCGGCCAGATGTTTACTCCCACTCTCTGAATGTAACTTTAGCTGAGCCTGAACTTTAGCAATAAAACAACAACAACAACAATAACAACAAAAATCCAAACAGTATTGAGGGAGGGGATGCAGAGGGCAGCGGTGACAACCTTTACTGAAGTGCAACGGGCAGATTTTGCAGGGAACTCCAACAGTTGGACTATCTGGAGCTTGGCCACATTCAGCCTGGAGGAGAGAGACAAAGAGAAACAGAGAGAATGACATTCTGATCAGAGTCTCAGACCTGATCTTAAATGCCAGAGTTTTCTCCTTTATTGTCTAAAAGAGGAAGTACATTGCAATCCCCTTGTGGTTTCTTGTTAAAACTTCCAGGCATACCTTTTGGAGGGGAACCAACTTCACTGACTTTTTGTGTAGTTGACATTTTTGTGTAGTTGTCAGTCTACCTCCAGGATTTTACTTTGCACTGGGGGAAAAAAAAAACAAACTTCATTTAGTGTTACTCGCTAGCCGAGAGTGATGGCTTCGTTTTGGCCTTTGGGGAGAGGGCAGTCAGACTCACAGATGGGGATGCTATAGATTTTAATATGGATCTGCCAATTCCAAGGAGAAAATCTACCCAGAACACTGAAGATCCCACCACCGTAAGTTCCAGAGAAATATAAGACCTCAGCTGCTCTTGTGTCCAGCAGTCTGGCAAAAAGACAACTTAGGAAATGATGGTTTTTCAGCTCTATAAAGGGGAAGAATTGCTGAGGTCTTTTAACACTTTGCCTGTTCCGTTTCGCTGTGTTAGGTTTCTATCTTGCTGGAGCTTGAAGATCCCTTTTTCTCTTTTCCAGCGATCAAAGCAGGATTGGGTTAGAAAGGGACAGCGAGAGTGAGTACTGAAACTCCAGGGGTTGAGTTCTTACTTCCAAGTTGTCTTACTGCCAAAACAGACAGGAAGTTCTCCCACTGTGCTTTTGTTTAATAAACTGATAATGGAGCTAGCTTACTCCTGCTCCGAGCAAACAGAAAATCAGATCTTCTTCTGGCTTTGACAGTGTCCTGGTGGTTACTTAGGGAAGAGCAATGGAAGTTCCCCTCTTCCGAGAAATTACAGATATGTACCTTTGTAATACCGTTGAAGGAAATGAAAAGATCACCTACCGCATGGGAAAAGTGAGGCTCAAAGGGCAAGGCCGTACATCTGGGGAGCAGGGAGTAGGAGCAGAGCTCTCTGCTCATTTTGTGAGTTCTGACTTCTTCCCAACATACCATTTCCAGCTCTGCTTTCATTCTTAATGGGGAGGAGCTAGCCAGGTTGTGATTAATCAGGGAAAGGAGAGTGATCTTTGCAGTGCTTATGAAGATTTTATAAGAAAAGGAATATGAGAGGCGGAGGAAGGGAAGCGTGTGCCTTTTGTGTCCATGTGTTAAGAAGGTAGAAGTATCTGAAGTGGTAGAAACATAACCCACATTGCAGAAAACAACATCTACTTTCTTTAAATTATAGACAACCCATCACTCTCAGTTTACATAGGTTGGCCTGGGGACCACTTTTCAGTAAGTTTTCTTCGGCATCATTCCGTGCCTACAAATTGCTTGTAACTGTGGGCAATGCGAAAGACAGGTAAGAGCGGGCCGCTGCCCTTCTCAATTCCACAGTCTTGTAAGGGAAACTCACAGGGTCACCCAGGCTTGGACGAGGCAGTTATAATATTACGATAAGGCTAAAAGCAGCTTAGCCTAGGCAGGGTGAAGACCACATTTGCTAGGTAATCTGGGGTTTCTCTATCTCTGGAGCATGATACAGACAGAGCACAGTCATTTGCAAGTCCTCTTAGGAGATAGGCTTTTGAACTGGCTTCCCAGGAATGTCTTCACTGGGTGCAGGGCTATGCAAAGGACTAGGTGACAGGTAGCTTGTTTCTTTTCATTGGCTTTTCTCCTGAAAATTTTTGGGACTTTTTGAGGAGTCGTACATGGTTCATTCAAGTGATGACTGTGAAAATGACAGGTATTTCTGGGGTATTCCCAGCAATCATCATTCAAAGCAAGTGATGTTCAACATATTGGAGAGACACTTGGTCTCAGAGATTATTCTTTTGTAGACTTTATGTTTCATCTATACCTACACTTGATTTTGCATGCATATAAATATGTATGTACTTGTGTGTGTCACATGTGTTACATGTATGCTTGTTCCCCAAAGTAATACATTTGCAAGGCAAGTAAAGGTTTTCTTCAGAACCTATCTATTTCTTTTTGTTGTTGAAAGTAGTCACGTTTATGAGACCCCTTTGGCTAGTGAGAATCAATCGTGACTATTGTCTGCCTTCCCTCCACATTCTCTCCCTCCTGCCTTCTTTCTTTGCTCTTGTCTTTCATTTATTTTTTAAAAACATACCCAGAAATGGAATTGAGGGACTCTAGTACTTTAGTTTCTCTTTTATGAACTGTATGACTTTTACACTAAAGATTTGGTAAAATCTCCTTCGATGTAAATGCAAAGTCAGATGTATGAGAAGATAATTTTCATAATTGTAAATTCTTAAAATAGGAAGTCTCAGGGCTTAGGGATTTAGCTCAGCAGCATAAGCGCCTACTTTGCAAGCGTGCGGTTGTGAGTTTGATCCCTGGTACCAGAAAAAAAAAAAAAGGAAAGTTTCAATATTGGTGATACTCACTGAGCCCTAAGAATGATTACACTATTGTTCTTTCTACTGTGGTCTCTGTAGAGCTTTTAAAAGGTACAAAATCTATGAGAAGTCAAGAGCCAACAAACAACATACATAAAGCTGAACCTCACAAACAGAATGTTGTGCAAAATAAGTAAGGCATAAAAGAACATATACATTAAAATTTTATTTCTATAAATCTTAAAAACCAGCAAAGTAGCACATCATTTTAGAAATCATGGTTTTCTTAATAGGAGGCAGTAACTGAAAAGGGCCATGAGAGTGGTTTTAAAAGGGCTCCACATTTTCTTTCCTGATCTGGGTGTTCGGCTGCATGGCAAGGGGGTGCTGGAGCCCACTTTGTGAAAATTCACAAATCTAAAGTTATGATTTAGGCCAGTGTAATATCTCAGTGGTACTGTGCTTACCTGGCAGGCAAGAGGTCATGAGTTTGATTCCTGCTACAAAAAAAAAAGTTATGATTTGTATTTTTTAATGTATTTGTTCTCATTTAATAAATAGCTTTCTTTTAACTCCTAAAATCAAAATTATGGTTATATTCTTTGATCAGAAAACATCTGTTTTTATTATTTTGAGCTTCTGGGAAAATTGTTTTTTATTTTCCAAAGTAAACTAATGAAGTTTAGCTTCTATATTCAAATCTAAATTTGGCTTAGTGTCAAGAAGCATTATGGGTACCGTACTTGAGATGATGTTAAATATTTATACAATAAATATGTATTTAGGTTCATATGTGACATTATCCTTAACCCTGGAAATCCTTAACCAAAGGTATTTTTGGGGAGATGAGGTAAGGAGAGGGCAACCACAGGCAAGATGGTCTCAAGACAATGCGTGGTTGCATTCAACACGTAAATCTCAATTGGAGTGTTCTTGCTGTTTCTCAGAACAGGTTTAGCAGTTTGTTCTCTGGGTTTCTCAGTCTTCTTCAAGACTGTGTTGAAACCACCATACAACTGACCACTCAAAAATGATGGAATTAGTCTTTTTTTTGGTACTGGGGATCGAACTTACGACCTCGCACTTGCCAGGCAGGTGCTTAAGCCACTGAGCTAAATCTCCAGCCCAAATTAGTCATTTTTTTAAAAGCCCCTAATAAGGCCAGACTAGTCAAAGGACAAGCATTCAAAATGAACATGAAATATTTTACACAAGAGATAGACTGCAAACACTGGAGTTAAAATGGAGGTGAAATGCCCAAGGACGCGTATTCTTGTGAAGATGGGTAGCCTTGGACATTTGGTGTTGTGCTACCCAGAGCTCCGGTATCCTTAGAGGTTCAGAATGCTCATGTAAGGAAAATGTCTGATTTTATCTTTTAGCCCAAATTCTAGGCTTGCAATGCAAACTATCTGGCATGATAAGAGGTCTGTTAACTTGTAAAAAGTGTGTGTGTGTGTGTGTGTGTGTGTGTATGCATGTGCATGTGAGTATGTGTGTCCCTCATTACTTTTTCTTCCCCGCTTCTTGGAAATGTCTTGCCCTCTTACATTTCTCACATTATGCTTTCTTTTTTTTTTTTATTTTTGCAAAGATCAAGTTCTTCCGAAGTTTCACACATGGCTCTTGATTCCTCCCTCATGCCTCATCTTACCCAAGGTTGAGTCTTTGGTTTGCTACTTTCCTTGCTGGGTGCCCAACATGAAGAGATTGTCCCTGTTCTCATGGCTGCAAACACATGGAATGGGTGACTCACAGATTTACAGCTCATGTCCTGTCCCTTGCTCAAGGTTTATTCCCATATCTCTGACTGCTCACTGGTCATTTTCACTTGAAAGCCTTCCCAGTGTCTCAAATTCACCCTCTCACTGAGCTCATCCTCTCCCCCACAAAACCAGTTCCCCTTCCTGGTTCCTTGTTTCTGCCCTGGAGTCCTTGTCTCACAGTCATTCCCACTCAGAACTTTGAAGTCATTTCCAATCTGTCTGTTGCCTTTATCCTGCAGCCTTTCCCCAGATGCCTGATAAGGATCAAGTTGCTCTGAATTTTCCCCCCTCAGACCTTTTACCTTCTTGAGTTCCTTTCAATTTCCTAGTTTGAGTTCTCATCACCTCAGGGTTAGGTTGTTTATAGATTCTTCTTGGCCAACCTGCCTAACTCTAGCCTCACCAGCTTTTGAGGACTCCACACTGTTCTTTGCTCTTTCTTGTTTTCAAATTTTAAAGTGAACAGTGGCTCTTTGAGTACCAATATGTGCCTGATACCCTGTGTAATTCCAGTTGATGATAGATACGGTTAGCTTATCAATCAAAGAAAGTCCTTGCATTCTTACCTTTTTCCTACCATATTCCTCCCCTCCCCCAAGTTGAGAAGACAGACCCTATCCAAACAACACAAAGGATACATAGTGAAAAATGTGAACATCGTTAAGTCTTGCCTGTGTGCTAGGAGTGGAATAGGAATCCACAGGAAGCCCAGTCCTTTCCCTTAGATAGGGATGTTTGCTGGTTTTAAGACTCTGCCTATTTTAAAGCTAAATGGTAGAGAAATTTTATGAAAACAGAAGACTAATCACTGATCTGGTGCAGAAGACAAATAAAGTTTGCTACTGATCATGTTTCCCTACTAGGCTAATATCTCTGAAGAAGGGGCCAGCTGATATTCTTCCATAAATTTTACAGAGCTGAAATAATTGCTGTACCCTTAGGAGTTTTTAGCAAATTTCTGTTGATTCATTATTTGACTGACGATATTTAAATTGTTGACTCTTTTTGTGTCCTGTACTGATTCAGCCAATCACTGAAATACAAGCTCAAGTGACCTTATGGTAAATTTTTGAACTCTATAAATAACAGTGACATGGCAGGCTTCATGCTTTGCTTCAGATTATAGTGAGCCAGCTACATCTATGTGCACTTCAGAAAAAGGAACCAAAGAAGAATCCTTCGATTCAGTTGTACCAGATGTTTGAGAAGAAAATGTTGGAAGAAGATAAAATAACCAAGCAAATTAACTTAAGAGAGAAAAGAGGCTAAAAAAAATTACTGAGTTTTAAAATATCTATTTTTATTTAAAAGGGGAGTTGGTGTATGGCTTTGTACTTTGTTCTTGAAATCACTTTTATTTTCCTAACCACACCAAGTTAATACAATCCAGATGAATATTTGGCTAGATTAACCTTCTGGATAGCTTTTGTTAAGTGAGGTCCATCCAGAAAAAGACTATCCACGTTGATCACCACTACCAACCACTGTAACCGAGGAAAAAACTGGAGAGGCTTTAATTCTGTTACTCCTCAAAGACCACTACCCTCGGTGCACTTACCTACTTCATAGACAGCCACTGTTTTCAGGCAGAAAAGGTCAGTGCTTGTTATTATTTTTACAAATTTTGCAAAAGAGAATAATGGGAGCTACACATGCAAATGTAGTACAGACTAAAGTGGTGGGGCAGTTCATGTGGAAATCTGATTCTGAACGTTGACACGTTTTCCTGGGAGTCATGGTGCAAGACGACAACGCAAAATGAAATAGAGGCGTGTACTCTCAGGACTGCCGTCCAGTTTAAAACACAGCATGAAGACTGGGGGAGAGAGCTGGCTTTCAAGGTAACTCTTCTCAGTTTCGGGCCACTGCTTCATCGGATTTTCAGTTCATCCCTGGGCTCGAACTTCATCTTCATTTATGTGGATAAAACACTGGACTCTGTGAGGTCACTTCTGCCCAATATATTACAAGGCAGAGGGGTTTCATGTAATATTTGATTGGGGTTCAGCAGAACCGAAACAATTTGCTACCAAATAATGAGGCAGTTATGGTTTGAAAGACTGGTGAGTAACCAACATAGACGTGCACTTATTTTTCTTGGAGTCTCATTAATAATGATGCATTTTGGGCTGGGGATTTAGCTCAACTGCATTAGCGCCTGCCTGGCCAAGTGTGAGGTCCTGAGTTCAATCCCCAGTACCAAAAAAAAAAAAAAAGAAAAAAAAAAAAGCTTTTCATGTGTAAATATTTGTTTGATTTAACAGCTGATAAGTTATCTGTCTTTTATTCTCTGCCCTAAGTACTATATTGATTTAATAAGGTTCAAAAATAGAGCAAAACAATATCTCTTCGTGTTTCAAAATGTTCCAAGAATATTTTTGCTATTGGGAATGTTGAAGGGGCTTGCTTATTTGGGGGTTTTCTTTGAGGTTTTAAAGAGTGTGGGTTTTACCCTGGTGGGGGGACTCTGAAAAATTCGAATGAGGAGAATGAAACAACCCAATTATTTAAGGGGACCACATGTCCTACTCCGTAAGAATGAGATGAGCCTCCACCCTTTGTCCCTTGGTTCCGTTAGCTTCTTAACAGTCACAAATCTCATGGTAGCTGCTCTGTCATCAGAAGAATCTTGCAGTTGAGAAAAGCCTTCAACAAGGAGAGGCATCCAACTAGGCCAGTGTTACTAAGAAGCTTGGTAAGACCAGAACAGGAGACTATTCAATGGGTTTGGCAACTTGGAGGAGGCCTGCAGTGGATTCTGGGAGCCGTTTCAGGATCAGTGGTTTTGGGGGGTTGAAGGCCGATGAGAGTGAGTTGAAGAAAAAACAGAAGTGAGGAAACGGAAGTAGCACATCCAGGTCACTCTCTACAGAAGAGTAGCTAAGACATGAGGCAGGGAGAAGGAATGGTGATTGTAGGGAGTGGGAGCAAAGGAGGGGTCATGGTCAGTGTTCAACAGTGAAGTCTGCCATAGGCGTCAGTGGTGATCTGGAAGGCAGAGAGAGACTGAGGATGCAGAAAAGAGAAGATATTACAAGGGTGGAGTGCCTGAAGTGTAGAAGGAGGTGGAGTCTAGAGCCCATTGAAGATTTTCTTTTGATAGAAGGAAGAATATTTCTTTCATTGTAATAAGAGAGTAAGGAAAATATAGATGTTAATCTAGGTTGGTTTAGAAGTGCACTGTTAGATTAGAGAATAGCTAGAATCCTTTGGTTGTAAGCAATATAAGGTATCTGTGGCTAACGTAAGCAAAAAGAAATGTGTTTGCTGAATTCTGAATCGTTTAAAACCCCCAAATTTTTCACACCGGTGATGATATCTCTGATAACCCGTGGAGGGAGTTGATTGTCCTTTAGGTTTCTGGGCAGAGAACTAGAAAAACAGTTTTTTAATTCAAATATAGAGTACAACACATAGAGCAGGGAGCATAGCAGGACCAAGAATTTCCTGCTCATGTCACTGCAGAGCAGATGAATGTCCATATCTCTTCCTCTCTTCTACTTCCTCCCTCTCCTTTCTCTCCTATTGTACTTGGCTATTGGGAGACTATCGTTTAGTCTCACAAGCCTCCCAGGATCTGTGTTCTAGTCTCCTCCCGAGTAAGTGGAGCGTGGGACTCCAGGCACTTGAAATTGTTCACATATATGATCTTTTCTCCCTTCATTGAACACCTTTGCGTAGGGATAATATTGCATTCACATTTCTATTGCTACATCTTCTTTCCAGAGGCCAGGGCAGGTTTTGCATATGGTAGGTGTTCAAGACTTGTTTGGTGTTGTGTCACTATCAGAGGTTTCTTGGAAAAATACTTTCCACCTTGATCCTCAGGAGGCTAGGTGATGTATGGAGTAGGTGTACAGTCAAAAGCTTTCAACTAGATTCTTGAGTCTTCTACTTACCAGCTCTGTGATTTGAGGTTATATTTTAGTTTCTTCATCTACAACATGAGCAACCCTCATCCAAAAAGATTGTTGTGAAGATCAAATGAGGTCAGGATGCCAGTGTGCTTTGCAGCCCATATAAAACTGAGAGTTTAATAATGACCATGGAGTCAGAACAAAGGCACTAGGATGACCTTAATGATGATTGTTAACACCCACCTTTGGTCCACCTGTCTTTTCATCTCTCTATGCTCCGGACATAGCATGGAGCTTTGCAGAACCAGTTCTCAGTTAGCTTTTTAAAAAAAATAATTTAAATGAGTGCCAACATTATTAAAGTCATTTTCCATTCTGCTTTAGATGCTTGCTACAATAGTAAAAATAAAGTTCCTAGAACATTTCATGTGGGTGAAGGTGGGCGGTACAGAAATGGGGAATTTCCTTTTCCTAGAGGAGCCTCAGCAAGGGTGAGTAGTTTTAGAAGCTCCTGGGGATTTTGAACCACGATGGCATGGACTGGCCTGGAACAAATAGTGCTGCCGAGAGCTCTTAGTTGTGGCTCTGTTACCGCAGTGCTGATGCCTAAGTACTACACAGTCAGTTTAGGGTCAGGAAGTGACCGCTGGGAGGCACATTGGGAAGTGACAAAGTGAGCCACGCCAGTATTGGCTGCAAGTGGCAATGGCAGAGTGGAGTAGGGAGGTGACGATGACTGGAACCAGTCGTGGCTGTCCTAGGCCTGTGAAGAGTCTTCTGGTATGCTTTGTCAGTGGTATCAGTGAAGTAACCATACGCTCATGTTATGTGTTCATAGAGAAGACTTTCCACTGCAACATCTTTTCTGACAAGTAGAATAATAATTTAACTACAATTTTTTCTGTTACCTCATTAAGGAATTACCTAATATGAAAAGGATTTTAAAGACATTTAAAAGAATAAATCAGTTTTAAAATTTTAACTCACTACAGTGTCTTTCTGTCCACATACCTCTGAAAGAAATGGTTGATCAGGGACACACACAGTACTTTTCTTTTGTTCCACTGCAACTTATAGAAAAACTTACAAACTGGCATACCAAGGCATACATTGTTTTTAGCTTTCCTTCTTCAAGCTACTCTAGAAAGTCACTGCAGTAGGACCTGTGACTATCTGTGTTTGTCAGGTTCTGGGTGGACGAAGGGAAAGTGGTCAGGCTTAGATTGGGAAAGGCCTGTTCTCAGGAGTGTTGGAGAGACAGTGTTTGCTCCGCTCCAGTGTGACTGTCTTTCGTCAGCCAGCCTCCCGTTCAGCTGGAGGCTCCACTGCTAACCCACCACTTGGCTTTAGTCGTCCTAGGGTGGTGTTTCAGTTGCTTCGTGGATGTGTTGTACTCCTTCTGCTGAGTCTTTCTCAACAACAAAGCAAGACCTCTGTGGGAGGATGTGGGACAATTCGAGCCTGGGTTGACAGAGTAACCTGGAACATTGGGAGTGAACACAAACAAGGACGTTGCAGCTTGGAGAAAAAAACTTGGCAGAGCAACATGGATCCAAGTGCCTTGGCTTGGAGCAGGAACAAGGCATCCAATTATAGTGCACTCTGTATTGAGAGTAAAAAAAAAAAAGTGCTTTTGTTTTTGCTTTAATCCTGTAGAAATAAACGAGAGAATAAGAACCAGATTGAGAATAATTCTTTCATTTAAGATATTTCTTTAGACAGTGTCAAGATGGGAAACTTCTTTTGGAGCTTGAAGAAGCTCTAATTTATAGAACAACTAATTAAACAAGCCAAATGACCTGTTTTAGTACTCTAAAAGCTAAACAAAGCATTCACTTCCTATAGGATCCTAACCCCATAGAGGATGTGTTTTGTGTGCTATCCAACCTAGTATCAGGACACAATGCTTTAATGACCTTGAAATCACTAGCTATAGTTACTCTTCTATAAGGAAGGAGAATACTTGCATCCAAGCCACAGAACAAAATAAAGTACAAAATTTTGCTTCCTACAGCTTGAGGCTTTATTTTGTCACTTTTGACCTATATAATCTGTTTCTAAGTAGCTACATAAAATCATAGGTAAATATATGTTTGTGTAAATACACAAACACCATGCAAGTACCATTTTTGTAATGAGAATAATTACCAAAAGAGCACAATTATTTCAAATTCAAGGGGCTTAAATTAAAACATTTAAAATTGACTTTTGATATTACATATAGATTTGTGAAATGTATATTACATATACCTTTGTGAAAAGTATTTTCTTTATTGTTATGACTGTCTAGTATAGCCCCTACCCTGTGATCTTTTCTTGGGGTTTACAATTAAATGAGTAATGATCTTGGAAGGTTAAGTAGATAATATGATTGTGAAAACCTATTAAATCCAATTATTTTTTTCCATGACCATGAAACACAATCTCTAAAAGCTGAGATTGTGCAACTCCCGGGAAGGCGCATGGTTCAGCTCAGTGTTGCATCTAATGAAAACAAAACCAAAAATAAAACACAAGTGATCCATGAGGCTGGCTCTTTGCCTGTAATTGTAAACATCTGAACTTCAGGATTTTCAGGAAAAGTTCTGCCCTGCATTATGTGCGGAAAGTCAAGAGGAACCCAGCCCAATCATTGTTTTTGACTGATGACTCTTCATACTTGTCATAATTATTGCAACCCGGGTAAGACAGGTATTTCTTTTTGTGTATGTAAAACTTCTGGCCTGGAAGCACCAAAATCTGTCTAAGTTTAGCTCTTATGTAGTTCTAATTGAGCAACCAAGACCCTTGAGTAGATATTTCACCATGGGATTGCAGGTCTCTGTCTTGGACCTTCTAATTATTACTCAGAGGTGAGATGCTGACCCATGCTGGCAGTTTCACTTGGGCATGGATGTTGTTCTCGGTAGCAGTGGCACCTGAGACTAAGAAAAGGGTGAGTTAGGCCACTATCACCTACCTAGCTTCAAAATATGAGGCAGTTCAGTTGCCTGGTTACCTGTATTGTCACAAGGTTTAATTACCTTTGTAGGTGGAGCTCCCTCTTATGAGTTTCCTTTTAGATTGTTACCATTGAATTCTCTTTGTCTTCTCAGTAACAACAATAATAAAAATAATCCTTCTTTCACTAAAGACATTAACTGTTTTTTTTTTTTTTTTTTTTTTTTACCAGGACTTGAACTTAGGCACTTACACTTGCCAGGGAAGCTCTGTGCCACTGACCCATATCCCCAGCCTGGCATTAACTTTTAGATTTAAGCTTATAACATGAGTTTAGGCCATTACTGTGCTTAAAGATCCAGCTCCCTCCAATCACAAGAACAATGGTTTGCAATAAAAAAATATTATCCCTTTCATTTGCAGAATACATTAAGTTTTATGAAGCACTTTCATACCATCTCCTGTCTCCCTCAGGCAAATCTGTGAGCTAGACACAGAAGGCATTTTTCTTTCTTCCATGCCACTTTTAAGAGGGTGAGGCTTGTGAGGCCCTGTGTGTTGAGAATCAAAAGTTACCTAAATCGTAAGTGACTTGGACCCTGCTCTTCTATTCAATGAAGGCCTTTCTCTGTATGTGACACTTTCCTTTCTCTCTGTGCATGTTTTCCTCTTTCTACTTAAACGTTTTACTCGTGAAAAAACTGAGTGACTTACTCAAGGTTATAACTTTGCTCAGCAAGAGATAAACCTCATCTTTTAAAACTATTTCCATGTAACTCATAAAAGTCATCCTTCCTCTAGTCAAGAGTGTCATTATAAATTTCAACCTCCAAATGTCAGTCTAGCCAGTGGGAATTCGGTAGGCGAGTTAGATTAAGATTTTTGCAATATTTTTAACTGGAAATGACAAATTCACGCCACAGACTGTTGTTTTCTGAAGATACCCTTTTGTGAGTGCATTGTGCTGCTGAAGCCCCTGGGTGCAACGCAGAGAGCAGGATGACTGTCAGGAAGTTACATGCTTCGCAGCAGTGATGGAAGGCCGGGTTTGGCTGAGAGCATTTATAGTAAATGGAGCCTGCCGCCTGTGGCTGAGGGGCCATGGCTTTGTGCTGGCTTGTTTGCTCTTTAGACTTCTGTTTGTTTGAGTTGTTGATCATAAACACCAAGTCACAGACTATTTCCTGACTAGGAAGTCATTTGACATTCTAGCAGTGACTCATGGAATCACTTCATGCCCACGGAATATCCACTGTCACCTTTCGGGTTTGCACACAAGGCACGTAAAACATGAGGGATTAAGACGCCTCTGTAGCAGTCTGCATTCAGGACAAAGATACTCTTCCTGTCCCCTAAGTAGACCTCAGTAGCTTTGGGATCCCAGGGACCCCACATTCCTCAGCACCTTCCCTGTCTCACTATTCTGAGCTGTTTCTAAACTGCCCTCTCAAACCGTGTTGCCCTCCTTGTCTTCTTCTCTAGCGGATTCACTGGTAATCTTTTCGCTGTATTATCATTTTCTTCAGGGTGGGATTACCGATTGGCATTTCTTTCACATCAGGATACAGAGCATGTGTGTGTACATTTACACTTACAGACAGTTGGTCATGGTAGTGAGAGAAGATGAATTTTTTCTGAGATTCCCTCCTGCCACCCTGTCTTTCATCCTCCTTCCCTCCCTTGCAAGCTCCCTTCTTTCTTTTCACCAATATCTACTGCAGTAAAATACAATTACTGTGCTTGGTTCAAGGAGAATGTAATGAAGAAGGACATTATAATAGAGTTATATTTCACCAAAAATATAGTGCAGGGAAAAGACTTGTTGGGGAAAAGAAGTTGAAGATATATTTTGTTCTAATTAGAGATACACACTAGCTGGAGAAATGCTGATTCTCTTCTAAATAAAGATGGGGTGGGGGAAGAGAATATGTTGGGAGGAGTACTGAAGTTGGAAGCACATTCAGGCTTGTAGGAGCTACCATCAAGTTACTTAACATCCTAGCCTAAGGTGCTTGATCTGTAAAACAAAGGTTGTTGTGAGGAGTACATTAATTATATGAAAATGTTTCTTAATGTTAAGCAAATGTTTTACTTTGGTCAAACTAGTGCTTTTTAATATTATGTTTGACATTATGTTTGTGCTGTGAGAAAATGTTCTTAATCTTCTGTTGTATGAACGTGAAGAGTTTTCTAGGGCATGGCGCAGTATTCCCCCCCACAAAACTTGACCTGAATAGTTACCATCTTACCTTTGAGCATGTGATAACAGGTAAGAGGCTTGTTCCTTGTGGGTAGAAGTAATAACTGCTGTGTGTGTTTAGCCATGCTGCACCCCTGAGAGTACATTTATTTACTACTCTGAAATGATGATTTTGCTAAGTGACACAGGTGGCACCTGAATGAGCTAAAAATATTTCCATTAGAAGTTATACTAGAAATTGTTCATAGTGTAGAATGCAATCCTAAAATGGCTTTAAAAAGTGAAAAAAAAACCCAGAAAATAAAAAATATCCTGGGGTGACACAATTTAAGGTCAAGACACGCATATTTGGAATGATAGAGCCTACCTACACCAACTCCCTTTTCTTAAGGACTAACCAGTCCAAACCAAATCAATTCTTCCCAGATCTGGAGTCATTCCCTTGCTCATTATGTTTCACCACAAGTCAGAGGCCACCATGGCCTGGGAGCAGGGGTACGACGTCCTGGGCATAATGCGTCCAGCTGACTCACCTTCACGGAGCTGGAAAAGGCCAGTGCTTGCCCAATGTTTTCCATTGGTTAAGTGGGGTGATGGGTACTGACTTAATAATCTTTTCTTCTCTGGAGTAACACGAAAGAGCTCTAAAGCCCTCCTAGTGAAACACAATGCTAACACAGCGGTACACGACTGCTAAACCAGTTCCTGCAGGAGACAGCCACCACACAGCGCGTGTGGGCTTTCACTGGGAGCCACTCTCGGTGCCCTGTGGTGTAAGCTTGTTTCCTATTACATAAGAGCAGTGGCTCCTTCCCCGGTCATGGCAGAACTGCCAGACAGATCTCATGGCCTGGTCTATGAACTTCAGACCTTGCTTTCTCCATGGCTGTGGACAGACTGGCTCTCTTTAAGGAAAGTCTTTTATGGCTTATTTCCAAACTGGTGGAATTCCTGTTTGCATTTCACAGGCTCACTGGTTTCAAAGGTGGTTTCTCTAAGGTAATTAAATCAAATCCAAATGAGTCATTTTTTTGGTTTTCAGAAGTCGCACACAACAGAGCAAAGCTTTCCAGAGACCTCTTGAGTGACAAGGGCACATTTGTCACACTCAACCAGTTTCCTGGTTGAAATGGAAACAATTATTGGGGGTTGGTATTATAATCAGTGATAGGGTAATATATTGGTCACTGACAGTATCTCTTGACCTCTGTTTCTCAGAATTGCCGGGCCTCACAATTATGCAGCATACAGCAAAGTCCATACTTCATGGAGGATGTAAAGCAGTGGGACCACACATCTTCTCCAAGGCCTTTGTCGTGGGCAGTAACAGTTCCGGTGGTGTCGGCGGTGTGTTTAGAAGGCTCTCTGGATAGGTCTCTTTTTCTCTGAAAAATGAGGAGACAGAACAAAATGCTCTCCAAATCTCTCCTAGAGTAAATGCTTGTTCTCTGAATGAGAGAAAATCTTTTTGACTAACTGGACATAATGAACTCTTTTCTTACTTCTGTCGTTACCAATAACTTGCCAAATGCCCTATTACCTCCTCATCTGGGCACAGCACTGCGTGTTGACTTCCTGCCCACTCATGTGCATTCTTCTCTCTTTACCCAAAGACTCCAGACTGTCAGAGTGTGGGGGAGGAGCTCTGAGGCATTCTGTGGAGAGCAGCTTGGTGTCCGCTGCAGTTAAACTTAGAAAATCTTTTAGTACAGTGTCACCTAGATTTGTCAGTAATCAAGAGGGAGCCATGAAGACCTGATTTCTAAAAACTTCTCCTCCCCGGGTCACCTTTTCTTCCAGGGTAGCCTGAAATAGTCACCATAAGCAGCCCTTTTGCTTTACAACACAGAAAAGCGGTACATCAACAGATTGTTTCTGTGAGCCCCATGTGTTCCTGTCACGGCAAGGAGGCCTGTGTGTGTGTGTGTGTGCAGGGAGCGTGCTCCTTTTCCCACCCCAGCAATGAGAGGGAACAAGTGGCTGCCTTGTCTGAATATGGCTTGTGGATGTTTTCCATTTTATCTACTTAGAGCTGAAAACATTTTTTAAATCAGAAAATAGCTTTGATTTACTTGCCAACAGTTATAAAGTCAAGATTTTTATAAAATCCCAGATTTCTGGTTTTCCTTGTGTTTCTATAGGGTCAGAAATCACTGTTCCCACGTGATAGTCCAGGCGCTCCCCAGAGTGACAGGCCGCAGAGGCCACACGTCAGCTGACTGCCTTGGATTCAGCCGACCAGTCCAGTTGAATGGCGCTTGTACAAAGTGCAGGAAACTTGTCTTCAGAAGAAGCAAGTTACAGATGAGAGACTTGTTGGGAGGGTAGGGGAGGACCGAACATGCAGGGGCCATGCTAACCTTCTCTGTATGGTTCCAATTTTAGTCCACGCGCTGCCGAAGGGAGGACGTGCAGGAAGGCATGAATATGCAGGAAGTTTCTGAGGGGAGTCCTACCTCAGGCCTGGGCATTCAGAGGTTCTGGGTCAGGGCAGTTGCCAGGTAGGCACCTGGCATTGCGCCCAGCAGCACAAAGGGGTGGTGCCCTAGGGTGGAGGATCTACTTTCTTTCTCCTACGCCTTGGGTCAGCCTCGTGGTTGCATCAAAGTCCAGGTCTCAGCATGATCTCTCAGTGCTAGCAGGGACATCTAGCGGGTAGATTCATCAGTAAGGTAATGTTTAACCTTCTAGTCCCACCTTTAATCATTTTGTCAAAATACCCTCAGCCTTCTCAGCTATTCGAACCATGAGTGAAGGATGATGACCCGTGGCACTTTAGATGTTCATGGTCCTTCTATGTCACAGCAGGGATTTGGCTTGGCCAATATTTTCATGTCCTAATAACAGCAATCAACGCTTGGTCATATGGTAATAACTAATTGCCCATCTGGGACACGGCCCTGTAAAACAGAACAGGAAACTCCACATCATATGGAAAGTTGTACTTTTAGTTTCATAACTCAACTTTTGCCTAACAAAGATAACTCTTATTGAAACTGAGCTCTCATAAGACACATATTTAAATAATTTATGAAAATAATACCTTCTTACAAAATATTTTCCTGCATGTCATCTTTTGAGGTATCACTGTGATCCCCTGAGGCAGGCAGACACAATATTATTACAATCTTATAAAAAAGGAAACTGGGGTACAGAAAAATTATATGACTTTGCCTGTGTCTTACAATTAGGTAAACAGACTCATAACAGGCTCCTGGGGTTTCTGTCTATCAACCCATGGTTCTTTCTGTCTCTCTGCTGCCCCTGTGACACATGCGTGTGTGTGTGTGTGTGTGTGTGTGTACTCAGCAATAAAAATGGACTCCACAGAGACTCCAAGCTTGTTTTTGTTTTTAATCTAAGAAAAAACTTGGTTTAGGAAATGGCAAATGTTTGCTTATAGGATTGATTTTTAAAAGTCCTTTACATTGATAAAAGAGAATCCCAATAGAATAATATTACCAGCTTCTTTTTCTTTATGGGCTTGTGATCTGCTACAAAAGTGTTTTGATGAACTGGTTATAAGAAAATGGCTATAATGGATGACCCTGTGCAGGAAATGCTTTCCCTAATTACTAAATTTATCATTGCAGTTCTCCATTTCTAAACTGTGCTTAAGAAAACTCATAGCTTCACATTCCTGTTATTCAGCTACTGATAGTAAATATTTCTGTATTTCCTTGAGGCTTCCTAGTTCACTTAAAGTACCCTCTCCCTCTCCTTTTATAGCTGTTGTTATTGCTACATCACTAAAACAAACAAAAGAAACAAAACACACTGGACAGGTTGGTGGCTTGGATTTGACACCTGTGAGACGGGTGATGTGTCCATGCTTTGTTCTCTTTCCTAGTACCAAAGTGAGAGCTCTGCCTGTCACTTCTGAGTTCATTCTAGCAAGGTCAAGTGCTGGCTTTCTTTACTTTCTGGGAGATGTGTGCGTATGTGTGTGTGTGCGTGCGTGTGTGTATGTGTGTGTGCCTTTGCAGAAGGGAGAGGCCAATTAGAAATATACTACTGGCATGTTACAGACTTAGTTATATGATTATAATATTTTGAATTTTCAAGATGTCTGAAGATGTTTTCATAATCTCGTGTGGGGATGGAAACTATGGTGTATCTCTTAGGAAAATATTATTCTTGTTTATAGAGAAAAAGTTCTCAGAAAAAATTACTCAGGGAAGTGCTTAGTGTTTATTTCAAATACTTATTTTTTGAAGACAGATTTTAAAAAACCAGATGTTATTTTTATTAGATCCACTAACATATTTTGTTTTAAAAAGCCATAAACATCTTGACATTTGAATTTACATTATTTTTAAGAATGTATTATGTGTTTGATAGCCAAACATTAAGTCTTTTAATACAAGACCAAGGTGAGCTTTACTTATGTAGGAAGTAATCTTTATTTAAGGCACTAGTTTTACATTTAATGCTGAGTTTTCTTATTAGGAAGTAAGCGACAGAATATTAATAATTCTTTCTTCCTCATCTTCAATACCAGCTGACTTAATGTGAGAATTTCTTCAAATAAAGTCTACAAAGAAAACTTCATTAAAACATCTAAACTCCTTTATTTGCATCTTTACGCCTCCTCATATAAATCTTAGTAATGCTAATTTTCCTGCTGTTTTCTTCTTATTGTTTGTTTGAATGCACTTTGAGAAGTCCTAATTTTGTGTCTTGATCATGTTATTGCTACTTCTAGTCTACTGGTGGGCGTGGTCCTGTCCCATGTCTTTAAGATCTATCTCAAATGTTACTTTTTTATATTAAGTTCCTTCAGGGTAAGTGTTTCCTCTGAACTATATAGTTCATGTCAAAATCACTATTTTGAAATTCTGTATTAATTCATTTATCAGTTTTTAGGGCACAAGTTAAAGTGGACAGAGGTCTTTCAAGGAAGCTATAACTAAGTAGAGATGATGCCTATATTTCAGAAACTACATTGCAAAGCAAGAACATCCCATGAGGGAGAGGGGGTAAGGAGGTCGTACGAATGAGAGATGACAAAGCCCTTACGACAGTGCTTGGTACAAGCCAGCCAGGGACCGTTGGTCTCTCTTTGTGTGACTCAGAAAAGGGATGGCAGATCTGGGAAGTTCTTATGGAAGAAGTGACCGTTAGTCTTGGTCAAATAGGTAAAACCTGGGTAAGTAAAAAAACAGGTAAGAAGAATATGCCAGGCCAAGGAGCTTGGTCCAGGCCAGCAAGCCACAAACTTGGAAAGTACATTACAAAAAGCACTGCCCCCCCACTTTAGTTAGTGTAGATTGTATCTATCAATACAATATATTAATGTAGAAATTTAGAAAACAAGGAATTTATTTTTTATTAATTCAATAGTCTACCATAAAGAAGGATAAACTAGTCATTTGCAGGAAAATGGGTGCCCCACGAGGCCATACCATTAAGTGAAATGAATCAGACACACAAACTTAAGTACTGCGTGGTTTCACTTATATGAGAAATCCAAAATATAAATCAAGAGCAAAATAAAAGACAACAAGAAGTAGGGGGATCTTTTTTAAGTGGAAAAAGGGGCAAAAAGGGGGCAAAAAAGGGATAAAAAATTGAAATAAAAATTGAAATAAAAAATAAAAAGAGCTTTCGCAAATGAGAAGGTGATTAAGAGAGGGATGGAGCAGGAGGGACTGGGAAGGGGAAGGGTAAACAAAGAATTAATAAGTGTCATGTGCATGACCGACGCCCCATAGTAAGTGCAGTCATCATACACTGCCAACAGGTACTAATAAAAAAATAAATAAATTTAAATTAACAATGATAAACTTATTACATACTAATATTTCTAATGTATTTTCAAAGAAAAATATTTCAGAGCTGAAATATTTACTGACAAGAGTGGTATACGCTTACCAAACTCTTTAATTTCTGGTTTAATGAAAGAAAAACGGATTATTAACCTGCTTCTGCATTCACCCTATTGTAATAACATAGATCTCATACCTCTAAGAACTCCCCTATGGAAAATGAGAGCAAAGAAAAGAAAACATCTTAGTATTATTATGGGAACAGTTTCCTTGTTGGAGCTGGGTCCCCTGGAGTTCTCTGGATTAGACTTTGAGACTTGCCACTGTATGTTATGTATGGCTATTTATCTCTCTGAATGGATATTCTTATTCACTCTCACTCTTATTAAATTGGAAACTCTCTGAGAGTAGAAGTTATAATAGGTATTCAATAGAAATGGAAAGCTGATATTGATGTTGATATTGATACTGCTGCTGCTGAACTGGTATGTTCCATTTCAAGTTGTGTGTGTGTGTGTGTGTGTGTGTGTGTGTTTCTGTTTCTCTATGTGTGTTTTAGGGAGTAAAAGTTAAAGTACCATAAATATTGTTAACTGAAGAGTTGACTATTAATGATTTGTCTAAAGGTAATAAGACGGTAATGGTAGTAATAAAGTTAATTACTCTTTCTGCAAGATAAATTAGTCACTAAAGGAAATCCTTGTGCATAGACAGGATGAGTTCTGCCAGTTTCACTTTTGCAAATTTTCAGTTCCTAGGGCTTTTGGTATCCCTTCATCCTGTCTGTTGTCTGCCTCATGATAAATGGCAGATATGGTCAGATTTGCTGTGAATCAGTCATACCTGTGAGCCTTTGTCATGAAATCTGCCATAAGAATTCCATATTCTTTAGCATCAAGAAAAGCTTAGCAAGTTGTTTTAGGAATCACTATTAATATAAAAAGTTCAGGGGTCAAGGAGAAAAAGGAGAAGTGTCCCAGTGACTGATCCCTTCGAGTGGAGGGCCAGATCTCACAGTCTTTCTCCAATCAGCCCTGACCAGACTTGCTTTGTTTCAATTAATACATTTGAGAGGAAATATGGTTATATCTTGTATTTGCCAGTCAGGCACTTATTGCACTGAGTTAAATCCCCGGCCAATACTTTGTTATTTATAAAATGGGTCAGCTACAAGTCAGGCCCCGGAGATGTGTTCTATTTTGTAGTTGGAAGAACTAGTTAGTACAGATGAAAGTGATCAGATGCATTGAATAAAACACCATGAATTTACACATGTTTAAAGAAGGAGTTTAGAGATTGTCCAGTGAGTCTAATCCCATGGTACAGTGAAGGTGCTGTGACTGCAGAGACTGAGCAACTCACGGGGGAACTGTGGGCTTTCTCTCTGTGTCTAGGGTACAGGGTTTTTGTGTCTCATGCAGTACAGCAAGCCAGTAAAGCGTTGAGGTTAGGCTTCTCGACACCCCGGTGTCATCTTCTTTAGGAGTTCTACCATTTCCTCTCTTGAGAGCTTGTGCGTGAAATAAAGTATTGGGAATGTGGTCTCTGATTCCAGATGAGTGGAAAGAGACACTTTTGCTCTGAAAGGGGCTGCTATGCTTCTGAGTGAAGCTTCTGGCAAGATGACCAATAGATCAAGGATGCCAGGCAAGTGGCCCTTAATCCTGGCTACCTATTCTAACAACCTGGATTCAGTTTGCAAAACTCTAAGACTCTGGCCTCAACTTGAATCCATGACCTCAGCATAGGTTAGGAAGACGCTGTGAACATTACAGCAGGTAATTCTCATGCATGCCAGAGGGGCCATAGTCTGCTCTGGAATCTGTCGGTGGCTGCCCTTGGCCTCTTTGTTCTCTTCTTTCTCTAAGAACTGAATCAAGCTGCCTTGTTATATTCTGCACAAGAGGCATATAAACCTCAGAGGGTTTGCTTTAAGTGTTCAGGAGACCTTCTTGCTTTTGTTGAGGAGAGAGTATACCATCAAGGCAAATAAACCTACACTTCTGGCTTTTCGAGGGACAAGTAATTCTATGACATGCTGCTTCCTGCTTGTCTGTATGCTCCCCACCACACTACATGTTTGGCCTTCCATGAGCAAAAGTTTCACTACTGAAATCAGTGGGTGACCTTTTTCGTTTTTCATACACCCGGAGGAAGAGACAAACTGGTATTGAGTAAATTTGCACTCAAATCTAATACTTCTGCAAGACAGAAGTAAGGCCTTGCCATAGAAACCTGACTGAGAATGCAAATAGGAGATTCCCAACAGTGGTGACCGTGGTGCTGGCCCCTTGCAAGAGTCAGGGACCAGACTCCCATCACAGCAGTTTTCTTCACTTTCAAGAATGCAAGCACTCCAGTGAATGGGGGCAGAATAAAATCCTCATGGGGGGAAACTTAAGGGAGAGAAGAAAGGGACTAGACATCAAGCCAAAGGTAACTTGAAACCTGGGGGCAGAAGAGAGTACCGTTGCAGAAAGAGCCACATGGCCAGCAGGAAGCCTGTCCCGGCTTCCTCCATCTCTGGGCTCCTCCTGGGTGTCGCCTGGCTCCGCCCCTTCTGATACTTTCTTGAAAACACAGAGGAAGTTCCAGTGCACTTGGCAGTCAGCGCAGGTGCGCTGATCCAAACTGCCTCAGGTGATCTTGCTTTTGAATTGTTCCAGCCAGGAAATAATAACTCAGACACCCTTCACCAGCCACAGTTCGCTTTAGGAAATTCAGCCCAGTGGTTCTAGTGGGAACATCATGAAATTAAGTGTTGGTGTCATAAATTCCACCTTAGAAAGTTACTTTATTACAAGAAACGTACCATTTTATTATACATGGGTCTTTGCAAAACAACCCCAAAATAACAAAAATAACAAAACCCTCAAAAAAAATTCCATCAAATATTTAAAGATATACAAGGTATGTTCAAAAAACACAATGTATGTTTAATTTTTTAAAAAATTATTATAATAAAAGACATATTGCCATTAATCCTGCTCCAAATATTGTCTCCTCCTTTTAACACACTTACCAACTGTTGTTCCTGGCATTTTGTGAAGTAGTTCTGGAAGGTCTTTTTTGTGTGTGTGAGTATCTCAGTGGTGCTGTCTCGGCTACCTTGATGTCCTGAACTGATTCAAAACATGTACTTTTCATAGTCATTTTGACTTGGGGACAGTCAGCGATCCCATGGTGCCAGGTCTGATGCATAATGCCGATGAGGATACCCTATAATTAATGTTTAAATTTAAAAAGTATTATGGTAGCAAACCTATTGCCAATCATGGAAGAACCCAAGACACCCTTCCCCATTCTCTGAGCACATTTCTCTGAGCAGACCATGTCAATGTGTCTTTCACTACAATGAGTTTTTAAAAAAAATTAAAAGTTCATTATATTCTTTAATCAATCCCTGTCTTTGTATATTTGTGTGAATTATTAATTTAATTTTTAAGATAAGCAGAAATGCCTTTAAAGTTTGGAAAATTTTGCAAAGCAAATAAAAATGATAAAAGTCTTTCCATTATCTTTCTTTTCCCCTATCAATACACCACCATTATCTTATTTTGGTGAAACGTCATCTCAGTTCCACTTTTGAGAAAAAGTTTGAGAAATTCTGGTGTAATGGATACACAGCTAGATTCTAAGAAAAACTATACATCATCTCCACTGAGATTCTTGTTCATGTTCTGTTGTTGACAACCCTGTGGCTTTCGACAAAGTCTCAGCCCTGTTACTGCCTGAAAGATGCTGCCCACAAAGCTGGCTCCGCCAGTCACTGGTGCAATCAGATTCAAACTAAGTTGTCGGTTGCCTGGGAGAAAAAGGAGAGACTTAATTGGAAAGAAAATTGTCCAGCAAATGGCAGAATGGAAACTAACTGGTAGAAAGGCCACCTGTGATTCTGAGCAAGAATAAGAACAGTGTTTCGGGTTTTGATTTTTCACTGACTAAAAGGGTCTGAATTTCAGGCATGAAGGGGAAGAAACAAGCTGGACACTGAAAACAAAGAAGCAAAGAATACAGAACAAGACCAGAGGAGGAAGTTGCTAGTCCTTGGTCAGTTGTAACTGCTAAGTTCCTCTACAGAGACTTCAGAAGTCAAGAAGGGAAGTCCAAGTTTCCAGAGGAAAGGAGAGCCAGTAGGCTGTGAAGGGTGGAAGGCCAGACAGAGGACCATGAAGAGCCCCTTGGACAGATGCCATTGAGAGAGAAAGGCAGATTCCCATAGCAAAATGATGTGACACACTAATGCACTAGAAGGTTCTCCCAGGATGTGCCTGCAGATAGGATGAATTATGCCACATGTCACCGACGTAGCTGCTGTGGTACGGAGTTTGAACCATGACCAAGAGACTTAGGCTTTCAGCCTCAACCTCAGCAGTTTTCAAGAATGAGACAGAAGACAGATTGCTTTGAACAGCTCAGCTTTCTCACTGGCAAAATGGTGAGTGTAACCACGTCATACAGATTTCTTGTGAAGGTTGACATCATACGTGCTGAGGATGCATCAAGATTCTGGTCCCCCTGAGTGTTCCATACTGAGAATTACTGTCATTGTGGTTATCCACACAGTGGTTGTGGAGGCTGCTTTAGGGCTGAGCATCCCTGTCCAGAGGGAATCGGGATGGTTGAAGGTATATCAATCTGGAACTGTGTGGCTGGAGTCTGAGGAGTGGACATTAAATTAAACAACTTGGCTATTCTACATGGGTGTCGGGGAGATGACTGGCTAGCACAGAATATAGCCCTTGGAGAAGCAAATGAGGCATGCCCTGGTCTGTCCCAAATCTCTGTTGGCATCCTGAAGGCTCACCAGCTCTAGATGCCAAAAATCAAATAGAGAAATGGGAAGGAACATGAATGGAGGAATGAAGGAGGAAGACCAGAGTCTAGGTGGGGATGCGACAGATAAGACACAGCAATAACCATGTGGGGGAAGTAGCAATCAGCCGCATCTGATCTGTCACCTGTTAAAAGGTGATTCATGGTTTAAGGGAGTGAGCAAGAGTTCTGTGAAGAAATTCCCCTATGACTGTCTCCAGAAGGGCCCAGGGGCAAGTCTGCAGAAGGGTCCATGAAGGTTGGCCCTTCAGCCAACAGTGGAGACAGCTGCTGGGAGACTGTAGTCAGCAGGTCTGGGGCCTGATTCACCACTTGCCTCCAATTTGCCCTATGACCTGTTCTAAATCATCTCTCCCCTCTGGGCCTCAGTCTCCTCAGCTAGACAAGAGACCTGAACCAGAACTTTGATTCTAAATCTTCAGTACACAAATCTGCATGCCCTTTGGAACAATACCCAAATCTCCTGCTCCTCTCCCTTCCTCAATTTAGACACGGAGTCTTTTTCAGTAATTCCCAGTCCCAGTGGAGAAGCATAAGCTAGACGGTCACCCAGGTCCCTCTGAGGATGACATTTGCTCATTCCATGGAGAGAGAAGGACAATCTGGGTTCCTGGGACAGTGATAAAAGACAGCGTTGGACAAGAGAAGCGGGAGGCTCAGGACTGAGCTGGTGGAGGTGCTGCTGCAGCATCAGCAGCCTAACGGCAGCTACTCAAGTCGTGGTGGGAACAGGCGAAGCCCAGGATGGCTCAGCTGGGGAGCTGAAGGAGAGTGATTTATGAACTCTGGGGCCCGGAAGCACCCCCTCACACAGGTCTCTAATTGCCTAGGGAGTCTATCTCTGAGAAAGCTCCTTGTTCTCCAGGTCCAAGGGGGAGTGAGATCTTCTAAATCCAGCCTCACGGGCCCTTTCTGACTGCTGCTGGGGACACCCTAGACGGTCTGTGACTGGTTCCTTGGTCGTCCAAGCGGCTCGTCAGCCACTTTCTGTTCTAACTTCCTGTGGACAGCCCTGCTTATAGGCCCTCTTCGTCCTGTTCTGCCTATGACGCTCAGTAAATTTTTGTGAAACAGGTGTTACAATGTAAAAAGCTAATGCTGCCTTGATGGGAGGATAGAAGAAAGGAAGGAAAGGAAAGGAGGAAGGAAGAAGGGAAGGGAAGGATTTGTTCCGGAGCCTTACTCTCTCAGTGCATACACTGGTCTGGTGTGCCTAGTAAGTTACTTGACTGCTCTACTCTGTATCTTTTTACCTACAAAATGTGGTCAATAATCTACCCCGTGCCTCATAGGACTAGGAAAAACAAATGAGTTAGAGGTATACAGTGCTTACAACAGTGCTGACACAGGGAAAGCCTTTCATAATGTACTGTTATTATATTCCAATTTCTCCCATTTCCCCCTGAATTTTCTCTCATATGGGGTGCGCACAGCGAAACAGCTGTATAGTCAGCAGAAACAAACTCGAGCAGTCTCTGCCTTCCCTCATCCTATTTCTGCTCCAATTTCGAAAGGACTGTTGGTAATTATTTTCTAATCACTTCTTTGGATAATTTAATCATTTGTAACTGATTTTTTTAAAAGAGGAGAACTCATCATTTAATAGAAGCAAAATTTGAGAGTGAAGGGACTCTTTTCTGTTCTCAGCTTTCTCTCTTCCTTCAACCCTACTTTCAGAGAATTTAAAACCACAAATACACCTCTTTGAATTTCCAAGTTCAGGTTTAAATTTGAAAAGCTAATTTTCAAATTTAGTTTTTGAATTATTAAAATCTGAAAGAGAAGGAAAGTGGTTTTAAGCAGAAAGAGAAACCAGAGGAAAGAAAATCATTATGTAGGCTCCAAAAAACTTTATTTATAAATCTGGAGGGTCTAGAGGGCAACATGTTAAAAGGAAAAGGAAATGAGCATTTCTGCCTTCACAAGTCTTTGCTTTGCATAGAGGATTAGGATTGCAAAGGAAAGAGAAGTAATGTACTACTCATTACCTTTGATTGTAATTATGTTTTTACACAATGTTTGCTAATGAGGAAGGATTGGGAAAAGCTGAGATAATCATAGGATTCAAAATTCAAGTCAATGAGCTAAAGATGTTTTTACCCAGGTTTATTTTTAAATTTTGTTTTTCATTTGGTAACATCAAGGGATTTTCCTCCTCATCCAATAGTAGACGCTTCCTGGCTGGGTTGGGCCCCAAGTTCCTTAACAGAGAGAAAGTCACCTGACCACACCCCAGAGCAGGAAAATAAAGGAAATGTATGAGCCACTTTCTTTTAGCAATGTGTCTGTTGTGATCAATTATTTCATTTATTCATCATGAGCTGGAGGCAGTCACGAGAACTTGTTTACAGGAAGTTCTTTCAGAAATAGGGTTTACAAGCTTAACTGAATTTGTACCAAATCAGAACTCTGCCTATGACTATTTTCTTTCATTTTTACCTGACCAGGTGAGGGCAAGTGGGGCAAGGGCCCTCTGAAAATCACATGTTCTTGTCGAGGGTTCAAAAACAGACAGGAGAAATGGCATAAATGTGCCTTAGCATTTCAGGCAAATTCTTGTGGCTTCTACACACTGGTTCATTCCAGTACAGTGTGGATCCTGTTATCTATTTACCTGTCAGGTTCCTCACGAGACGGTGAACCCCTTGAAGCCTGGAGATATGTCTCATTTACTTGCTATATCCTACATGTGTAGCATGTCGTTAGAGATTATTGCATCATTTTATTATTACGTTTTTATGTCTCATCTCATCCTGCCAAAGAATTTAAGAGATTCTCAATGGATGGCCTTGTTTTTGAATTATATGTACTTAGATAGCGAGAAGGCAAAACCCAGCCCAGGCACACCAGGCACACCTCAGCAGAGATGAGTAATTTCCCTCCTGAGGATGGGAGTGGGCCAGGAGAGAGCATTTGTGGAGTCATTGGATGATGGAGCCTCCCCAGCAGGAGTGTTTACCGAGATTCTCTGTTATCCCTGTTTGTGTAATTCCCCCTCTGACTTTATATGAATCCAGACAGTTGTCTGGCAGTCCTCATCTGTTACACAACTATGATGTTTTTTTGTGCAAGATTTTCATTTTCCTTAACAAACAGATTTTAGCTTCCATATCTTGGCGGGGGCTGTGGGGAAGGAGCCTCGTGGAGGGGCTATAGGCTTGTGTACAGTGATAATCATCCCCAAATATGCATGGGGAGCCTCACCATCAAAGTGAAGAAATGGGAGCCCTAGATAATTACCCTGCCCTAGGTCAGACAGGGGTGCCAGCCTCTGAGAGAGAGCTACATCTGCCCATGTCTGCTTATGGTTGTCTGCTTAGCCCCCTGTACTTCATTGTTCTTTGGAGAACTCTTTGCTATTGAACTGGAGATGTGGGATCCCTAGTCAGAAGAAACAATTCACTGTGAATCAATTTATTCCACCACTTTGGCCCACAGGGAGAATGCTGGGTGGGACGCCGCAGTTCCGTGGTGGAGCCTGAGTGTCTTCTACAACAAAGGATGAATTTAAGGGTGCCCACGGAGAACAATACTTCCTTTGTTGTGGAAAACCTTCTCTAATTTTTCTCCTGGTTGTGGTTGCTGCTAAGGCTGTTTGTTCATGCAAGTGTTTATAGCATGCCTTTGCACTTTGTCAGAGGAAACTGGTCTTCCATCCTTCCATTTTGCAACACGACTTCTGACTGTATCTCAGGAATCCTAATAATAGACACTGTGGCAATCACCTGTACTTAAGGTCATTGCCTCACAGGTTTCACTCTAATGCTCTCCTTCCTGGTGTCATAGCCACAGATCGGAGAGACACACCCATTCCTAACTACAGGGAAGTATGTCATTAAAACAAAGCCAAAAAAAAAAAAAAACCAAAACAACTTGCTTCGCCTTTAAAAGCTCGTGACTGATGCTTCATGAAGCGTATTGTTGACAAACCTGTTGTTCATCTTCTTTAACCTTGTGTTTGGTGGATGTTCACTGCCTGAATCACCAGGAAATCTGAAAGTATTTTCTCTTATTGTTAAGCTTATGCATGAAATGTTTAGTGAGTTTATACTTCACCAACTGGATTCAGTCTTCTGGGCTAGAATTCAAGCAAACAGCCCTATAGATAATTGGTACACATCTCTTTCAACATGCTGCCTATTGCACATTTGATCCTTGACTTGTAATACACGCTGTATTCTTGAATAATGGAAAAGAAGATGGAGAACACTCCAAGTAATTCAACACCAATAACACTCTGGGATATTTGGGGTTTTGGTCACTTAAATGTTCTTACCATTTATTAGTTTCAAGATCAAATCTCATGGTTCAGTTAGTTCATCTGTAGAATAGTGGTTAATAATAACATATTACCTCTCTCATGATAATCTATTTTAGGACTCCTTAAGATTTCATTCTAGATCATATTTCTGTATTAACAGATAGAGTTTTCCTGAAGGGTTTTTGACTTTCACTGATACAAAGTGAAGTTGAACATAATCTGCATTTACCTTTGTTACCTCCTCTAGTCTGGCTCCTGGTTAATAACAGGTCTGATGGCTTTGGATAGTTACATAGGTTTCCTGTCACAAATAATTATCATTAGATGTGCTTTCATGTCAAGATTTTTTGATTCAAAATTTTATCCAATGAATAAGTTAGTATTAAGTTAGTTGGGCATAAATAATTTAGCATGACTTTATCACGTTCCAAATTGTGTAGATTAATGGAAGTGGTAGGTATTCTCTTTTGTGCTAGGGCAAAGATCTTCGAACCCTATGTTTTCCCCTGCTTATCCCCATTTAGGCTTAAATAATTGTCCAGTTGTAATTTGTTTTAAGCCCAGCTCAGTAAGTGATTTTAAGAGATTTTAGAGATGACTCTTTGAAAACAGTAACAGCCAAAAGAAATGACTGTTGGGGATGTATTTTAATGATCATGTGCAAGTTGTTACTACATTGAACGTGTTGTTAATAAACTCAATTAGCCAACAGTCATCCTTGCTAGATGTGCTGTATTTCCTGTGCTGTATTTCCTGTGTGTACATCTGCTTTTATCACAACTTGGCATCACTCTTGAAACATCTGGGTCCTGATAAAGGAGATGGAGCACAAAATAATTCTACAGAATGGAAAACAACAACTTTCCCCCATCTTAAATATCCCACGTCTCCCTGTTGTCAGCTCTCTAGACTGTGAAAAGAGAGACTTGAAGCCAGACAACCTATGCTTCCTACCCTAGAATGCCACCTCCAGCACAAACATATGCCCGCACTTCTTTTTCTTGCCTGTGTCCTCTTGTCCATAGAGGTTAAGTATTTCTCCCTTCTTCTTACTTTGGGTTTTCTACACTTTTTAATCACAATCTAATACACATTATGTCCTAGGCACTGATTAAGTAACTCAAAATATTAACCCCTAAATCCTCATCATCCTATGTCATATAAACTATTATCCTCTCTTTATAGATAAGGACACTGAGCAGCTAAAAGTTTTAAGTAAATTCATCAAAGTCAATGGTACCGTAGTAAATAGCAGAACCCATTTTGAATTTAGAGTTGTGCTCTGGTCTGTTCTATTCTACTAGATTGTACTTGATTTCTTACACAAAAGTTGGTTAGCACCCACTAAGTTCCTCTAATGTCTTGAGAAGCACTAGCATGTCTTTCCTATCACTATTGTCTGATAGCACAGAATCTATTGTCTGTGTTATTAATTTGGCCTTTGTCAGTGCTGTTGTTATTTGCTTTGGTGGATCTTAATAGGGTAACTGTGGTGAGGACTGTGTAATTCAAACTTGTGATACAATGCTAATGCTAGTTGTGAGGTGAATGCCTTTTTCATGCTCCAGGGTTAGATCACACTCTTACAGATAGAGGTTATCTTAAGGGGATAGTCAGTCATTCTGAAGAGGGTTCAGTAATGAGGCAGAGGATGAAACCTCAAAGAAAAGGGGCCTAGTTTGGAATGGAGGTGTGGATATTGCCTCTTTTTGAGATGGGGCTGTATATGGTCTAGATCTACGGCACTTGGAGTGGGTCCTTGTGAGAAAGATTCTCCCTAGCTATATGGTAACCATCTAGGGGTAAAACGGAATCAGACAGTGAGAGAGTAAAGATGGATCTAGGTTTCGGACTAGTGTTGGACTCCATGCCTAGGAAAAAGAGTGGTATAAGGGATTCCAGAGTCTTTTCCCCTGAGACCATAATAGGGACATATTTCAGCAATAGAGAACCTAGGATATGCTTTAAAAAAAATAATTTAAAACATTTATTAGTACTCTTTCAGTGTCTCATGATTTCATTCATTGTGGGGAGGTGGTTCATGTTCATGACAAATTGTAATTCTTTTTCCTTCCCCTTCTCTTCCCTGTCTTCCATCTCTTGGTCCCCTTCCCATTTGCATAAGATTTATTTCCAAGTTTCGTATTATCTATCTTTAGTTTTCTCTGTAACTTATTTATATTTGGGTTTTCTCATGTTAGAGAAGGAAAGGCTGAATGAAATTTCTACTTTTAGTTTTTTGAGAAATCTTCATGCTGGTTCTATAGTGGTTGTATTGGTTTGCAGCCTCACCAGTAATGTAGAAGGAGAATTCAGGATATTTTTCATAGTCCTTGATGAGTGCCCTGGGTTGTCAGATGACTGTGCTCTACCTAGATTTACAGTGACCTGGGCTCCTGCCTGGACATGATGCCATTGCTAACCCTTGGGACAATGGCTTTTAAAATGCAAGTCTCTACAGAGTCAAAGCCATTTTCACAACAATATTAAGACATGATCTGCCTTTCTTCACTTTCATTCTCCAGTGAGCGTACAATGGAATTTTTTAGA
>PVJX010011216.1:0-54237 GCA_004027295.1 Dolichotis patagonum | reverse complement strand
CAGAATGCAGACAAACTTTCTTTTAAGCCATAACACACATTATCTGAACTCCATCAGCCAATGCAGTCCTTCTTCCTAACAGAAACCTCCCAAGCCCGGTCTTTACTGGCAGGATTTCTTTCAGCCTTCTGGTCTTCTGAGCTCTGACCAGAATCTCTCATATAGAACATACTAAGGTGTCCCAGCTCCACTCTTTCAGGTGACATCTCTGACCTTTTCCAAACTCTTTCCACAAGCCATTCCCAAAGGGTCT
Organism: Dolichotis patagonum; assembly: GCA_004027295.1. NCBI lineage: Eukaryota > Metazoa > Chordata > Mammalia > Rodentia > Caviidae > Dolichotis > Dolichotis patagonum. Next base: position 53,984 of record PVJX010011216.1, on the reverse strand, counting down.
TGAACCACATGGTCAGGTATAGTCACAGCAATGATCATACTCCTGTTACCAGATTCTCTCGTGTTTACTTTTATCTTATTGCTGAGACAAAATGCTCAACACTCAAAATTAAAGGAGGAAAGGTTTATTTAGCTCACAGTCTGTGGAGGTTTCAGTCCATAATCAACTGACTCCAAGGCAGGGTGGCATGGCACAGGGGCAGCAGTTCAAGGAAACAGAAAACAGTGAAATCAATAAGAGCAAAGGTGAGTGGGGGCAGAAAGCCTATTTTCCTCCTTACTATTATATGCAGGCTTATTGCCTACACCATCTCTGTGCCCTCCTCTTGCCCAGGATGTTTATAAAGTGAGGACCCTGGCCCCCTGCTGAACCACTTAGTTAAGCTTCTAAATTTCTCAATTTCAAGTTGACACACTGCATCAACCATTACATATGAAGACTGACCTAGAAATGTCTACCTCAAAATGAAAAACAAAGACTGTATCACCAGGGAATGTAAATTAAAATTAGTATTGCTTTTAGAGTTTTTATGAAGTGATCTCTCAGGAAGAAGAGCCCATTAGTGATACTGGGAAAACATAAGAAGTTTTATTTGGAGGATGACATATTTGTTAATGCCAACATTCTGAGTAGTTTTGTATAATGAGACAGGAAAAGGTAGGCAGTTCAGTATTGCTAAGGAGTCAAGTATAGGGAAAAAAGACCAATGTGAATCTTATTTTGTGAATTCAATCTGTGAATCTATTCTCTTTTATCTATTCTTCTCTGGGCACAGATATTTTACTTTACCATGAGTCTCCATCTGAAATTTTGAAGGCTACTGTGTACCCTTAAAAAGTCATAATATTTATGTAGAAATGTCACTGTTCAAGTATTTGTGCCAGGCATTGGCAGCACATGTCTGTAATTCCAACACTTGGGAGGCTGAGGCAAGAACATAGTTGTGAGTTCGAGACCAGCTTGGGCTACAAAGTGAGCTCTAGGACAACCTGAACTGCATAGCAAGACACTGTGTAAAAAGACCAACATTAATATATAAATAAAATAATATAAAAAGATTCATACTTTGTTGAGGTACATTTCAAAGCAATTTTAGTTTTGATGAGATAAAACAGTGGAGCAATATAATATATAGGAAGATTTACTTATAACACCCCAGCCATTTCAGTTAGTAGCACTTGGATGAAATGATTAAAGATAATATTTATTAAAGATAATAGAAAACAAACTCTAGTTTATTAGTGAAATTCCACTCTAACAGTAGTATCCTTTATACCTTGGCATTCACATAATGCTTCAAACAATTCTATGAAATGCATATCATAAATTATTTCCATTTAAAGATTAACAACCTAAGGTTTAGGAAAGATAAGACATGTGTCCAAGTGAACAGAGTTAATTGTTTAATGTGGAATTTCATATCGTTACTGGTTTCCTTCAAGAATTCAAGACCTCTAAATTACATGGTCACACAATTTAATGTTGAAATGCTAGTCTAGAGTTATAAGTAGACATGCTTGGAAACAGATGACAGTGGTGATAATATTAACTGAAGGTGCCATGAAAGGCTAATAAAGGAGCAAATATTTTAATTAGGTCTTAGATGACTGATGCATTCTGGAGCAGTTCATGCAGCATTTTCTGCACAAATGAACTTTAGAGTTGAAAACACTTTGCTGTGCATCTTGGGACATCTCTAAGCCATTTTGCTATGTGTCCATGTGCATATGCATTCTTTTCATTGAATAACCAGAGCATTGCACAGTCTCAAGACACTGTTCCCATGGCATTGCTTCAGTGATTGCTCGTTGCTAGAGTATCCTAGGGGAGATGTCTCCTAAAGTCATGCTGTAGGGAGATATGTTTCCTGAGATCTCTCTTCTGGCCCAGCAGGAATACTCTTTTCACTCTGCTACCCTCTGGTTATCTCAGGAGTGCTACTCTTCCAGTAAAAGTTCTCTTCTGGGTCTTTTTTACTGCATTGCATGTTATTTCACTGAATATCATGGAAGAAAAATAGAAGAAATTTACATTGTTTCATTAGTGGCACCTATAAAATTTATACACATTCTTTCTACTAAATATATTTTATGTTACCATCATCTGTACTAATGGATTTAGTTCAATTATCTTACTATACATTTCACAAGTAAGTTTAAAAGTCACAATTAATAGGTATTACTAACTTTTTTCATGAAACACGCCAAAGATTTTTCATAATTTATTTTAGACATCATTATTTTAGTTTTTGTGTGAGTATAGTATTTAAATAGATGATTTATAATTCTTTAGACAATGTAGTCACCCACAGTAGCTCTATTTTATTTTTCATATATTTATCTCTCTATCTCTCTCTCTATCTATATATCTATTTTTCTCTGTTTTAAAGTATTTTCTAAAGATAAAATGCTACAAAAATTCAGGCATTGACTATAGGTCTACCTTAATGATTGACTCTAGTTATGGAAAATTGCCATCTATTTTTGGAGGAATCTGATCCCTCTTTTGGTTTATTTCAACCTTCTCACTTGCTTCAGGTTGCTCTTCCCTCGGGTTGCTACATGTCAGTGATTGATTTCAATGAGTTGGTCCACTAGAATTCTGAGTTACACAGTATTGAGTGAAAAAAAAAATAACTTTCTACATGTAATATGGTCCACCCAAAATAGTAAGCAATAAGTATACCTTGGAGTCAAAAAGATTAAGGAGTTCAACCACAAGCTACATTTTGATAGTTTGCTAACCTGACTGAAATTTAATTTTGTTACATCCAAAATGGAGAATGATGGTATTTGCAGAGTTGCTGTGAAGACTGCGTGGAGGAACAGAAGCTTCATAGTTGTAAGTGAAAATGTTGCTCCATTGAATGTACGGGTAAGAAATATGTTCTTCTTTCCAAAATCTAACCCAGTATGTTGACTTTTACTACAACATGAGCTCCTCCTTAATTTTCTTTAGTAATAGACCAAGTTCAATAAGCCCTTTAAGATTTACTTTAGAACTTTTCTATTTATGCCATTCACTTACATGATAATTAATAGTTTTCGATATACCTGACTTCTTTCCAACTAAACCAGATTGGTATCTCCTTAACAGCGAGCATTCTATTTTTATTAGCACCACCAACCCCAGTATGATTCACTGATGCAGAGCCCAATCCATAATAATAATAATGATTCATGGGATGTTTTCCATGTATCGGCCAATATGTTCACTGCTTTCCTGTGTAACCCATCCAGTCTTTTTAAGAAGCCCGTGAAACAAACACTGCATATTATTTCACTTTAACTGAGAAGAAATAGAGAATCTGAGAAATTAGGGGACTTTCCCAAGGTTTCGTTCTCTATCATCTTGTTGTACAGCATTGTGCTCCAAGGAAGGGGAAAAGCACACATCTGTTAGTTGAGTGTGGAAAGGGTAGTGTTTAAAATGTATCATTTATTAAGTAACTGAATGATAGAGGTATACTTTAAAAGTCTGGTTCTCAATGTCTATCAATAGGCTATTTAGTTTAACCCTCTCTTATCCATAGTTTTGTGCTTTAAAAATGTGCATCAATCAGAGTACAATCAGAGTTTATGAGTTGTGTGAATTATGAGATGTATAATTATGGTGCACAGCACAATGGTGGGTCCTTAGTACATCACAAACAAAGGTTTGTCATCATAATTAACAATTGTGCTAAACAATCATGTCTGTCTATTCCCTGCTCAGTTGTAACCCTCTCAGATATTCTTCCACAGGGTATTCTGATTCCGGTTTGCAGCCTGACTCACACTATAGCTTGCTCATTTGTAACAGCTGTGCCACAGGCAGAGAATCTAACAAACTTGCAGGTCCTTCCCAAATGTGCCTTTCTTGAAAGTGGTGTTATTTACCTTTGAATCACCTTCAAATCTCTGACTGCACCCCTCTCCCAAATTACCTCCTTCAGTAAGTGCAAATGCCATTTGCAGTAAGACAAGAATCTTACAGCCCTGAACAGGAAACTTGGAAACTGCTTGCTTCTGCTGTTGATTTATTCTGACTTTCTAATTTTAAAATGTGAGTTATCAGGGAAATTGAGATAAGCCACTGTGAACTTTATTTGATCCTTTAAAAACCATTGTGTTTGGAGAAGAAAACCACCTCAGAGTTTCAGACCTCTCTGGCAGACAAAGAGAAAATGAAAGTGATTCATAAATGCTAAAGCATTCATTTGGGAGAAGGGTATCAAGGGATTCAGCAAAGGTCATTTTGGGAACCATCTCTGTTTGTCTTCATGAACATTTCAAAGGAGGACGTAAATGGGGTATTAATCACATGCCCCGTGGAAACTAAATTGGAATAGGCAACAAACAGGGGATGAGGTGGGGAGCAGAAACCATGAGCTATGTGATCTGAGAGAAGAACAGACATTAAGCTGAACTTAACTGAAAGCTTGGGGGTCCTGAGTATTACTACGGAGAAACACAAGAAACAAAGCATAATTTTGTCCACTAATTTCTGCTCCTTAGTTACTTTATCATTATTTCCTTTCAGTTATATTCTTCAAGTTATTGTCCTGGTCAAGTCAAAGACTCTTTATAATTTATCATTTTAGTTGGCATCCTTGTTTTAAGATTATACTCAGATTCCAGCTTCCCTGTACTGTTTCTGGGAGTAAGAGGAAGGTAGGAATAGGCAGCCAAATATATCCCAGTTGAATAAAACTTTTCCTTTGTAGTCTTCTCCTTTGAAGTTAAAAGTCTTTTCTACTATATTAATCCAGTTCAAGTATATCTATCAAAATTAAATTTCATAAAAAATAAATAAAAGACCATTTCACAAGGACCTTACCATCTAGTGTGGGTGATTAAAATGAGTTGGTATCTTTCAGAGTATGAATCATTAAAATAATATACCTCTTCATGCTAATTATGAATTGGTGGGGAAAGGAAGTGCAAAGGAGGGAGTGATTCAGGCTTTTTTAAATGCTTATGAGATCACCCTCTGTATTGTATAAAGTTTTTCTTGAAATTACTTACATCCATGTTGACATCTTTTTATAAAGGATTTTTCATGTTCTTAAGTTATTTTAATCTTCCTGATACATTGTTCCTCTTCCTCACAGCTAACAGGCTCCTTAGGATTGTCTAAAATACTTCTTGGTATAACTATCAACTACTAACAAATTCCTTGGTGGTTAGGGTTTTCAACGTGGAATACATACATGATGAGATTTGCTGTTTCTCATTCCTCTGACAGGCAAAGAAATCATATCCATCTCCATTTGTACGTCAGGAAATTGCTCTTGGAGACTATGGTTTCTTAAGTAGCTGAGAAGGAAACATGGCTCTTCTGTGGTATCTACAGCAAGGCGAACCAATCTGTTGGGCCTCACCACCCATGCAAACATGAGGCTCATTCCTGAAGTAAAAACATAGGAAGGCTTAAATGAGACTCAGCATAACATGCCTCTCCTGCTCCCATCACTCTAAGGCTTATGGAAGAGTTTCTTAATCACACATACTTACTTTGTAGCCCATAGATTTTTTTTTCTGTTGAATTGTTCATCTGCAAATATTATAATAATTGTCTGTAGCACATGCTTATAAGTACTGATTGTTTCGCCCCATGTCCAGAGTTTATTTCACTGGATTATGGGAGACTTTTAAATTTACATTTCAAGCAAGATCCTATGTGACATGAAAGCTGTCTGAGGATCACAAATTGAGTCCCACTAGAATTTTCAAGGAACTGTAAACAGCTGTTTCAGCTGTCATACATAGAGAAATAGCAACCTTGATAGAGACACAATTCACTCTGCACACACACTAATCAAAGTGTAATTGAAGAGCAGCCACAGCGTCATCTGAGAAGTTTATAGAAATATGAAGTCTCGTCCTCTACCCAAACCTGACTTCGAATCTTCATTTTAACAAAACCCCTCAGTGACTCCTATCCACATTACAGTTTGATATATACTGCTCTTTCATGTAGTAACCTAACCATTGCTGAGTCAGATTTATTTCCCCTCTCTTCTTCCTTGGGACTTTCCTTTTCCTACTTCAGGAACTATGCTCTAGAATGTGTAATGTATATAACATCATAAGTTTACTCATATGCTGAAATCTGAAAATCACAGTATAAATAGTTATGACAAGTCCCAAATAATTGTATTTGTTAAAATAAAATCCTACTCAGCCTCAGCATTATACATGGATGCCTGATTTTCAAGTAAAACATTTCAGGCAAAAATGATTTGCCAGGAGAATAATTAGATATTTTCTGAAAATTTTGGAAAAGTCAATGCTTTAGCTGGACCTCTTGGATTTATGAAGCCAAATGCTTATCTCAGTATTTCTCTGCCTATCTGCATCTGTCTCTCAGAGAATGTCTATATATCTTCCAAAAGTAAGTGTATCTTTTACAGGGCTTGAAACTCTTTTCTTAGTTTCAGATTAAAAATAAAACCCTATAGTAAGGTTTCTACTGGTCTAATTTCAATCTTTTTTTTTTTTGAGACAACTTCTTATTTAGTTCAGGCTGTCCTTGAACTTACTGTGTAGGTCAGACTGGCCTCAGACTCTTGAAATCCTCCTGCCTCAGCCTCCCTGGCTTGGATATTACTATCTTTCCTGGCACTAGCCTCTATACAGCCATGTAGCTGGCAGTTCAGGGAGGTGAGAGCAGAGGGGCATGCTGGGAAGGAAAATCAGTGCACATTTGCATGTGATGCAATAACATGTCAGCTGTTTAACAGAGCTTCTCCTTAACCTCACAGTCCTGTTGGATGTCTGGTTGGTAGTTTTCTGTACAATAGAACATCAAAACCACAGAACTGCACCTAAATGTAGATTGTAAACTCAGAGTAAAAAGCAAGCAGGACTAGTTGACTGATATCACTTTGTCTTTCATTTGTATGAATGTGAACACAAACCGTATGAACAGTTAGAGTTTTACACGCAAATTGACCGAGATATTCACTTGATTTTCCCCAAAAGTTTCTCCTCTCATATACATTACTGTACTCAGTCAGCTAGCAAGGAAGCAATTTAAAGTTTATTTTCTCCTTGGTTTTCATTGATTGCCCCTCTAAAGCATTATTATTCTCCAATCTAAATATGTATTTGAATGCCATACTTTTTTAATAATATAATTAATAATTTATTTGCTGGGACTTTCATTTTTAGATAGTCAGTAAATTTAAATGACATTTTAGAGACTATGACCAATTTTTAAGTATTTTTTTGAACATGCTTACCTGCAAAAAGCTAAAATTTTTTAAGAATTTAATTAAATTTGTTGGTACAAGCTAAGTATACACAATGACAATATTCATTATAGGGAATTTGTGCCTATGCATGACACATCTTTATGTCTCTTTTTTCACCCATTACCCTATCCCTTCAATCCCTCTTCACTTCCATATTCACAAAGCTTTCTTTCCAATTTCTCCCTCTTTTCTCCTTTTGCTTTTCCTTTCCTTTCTTTTCCTCAGCCTAGTTCCTTTTCCTTTTGCACAATTTTTTCCTATGTCACCATCTATTGTACATTTTGTTTCTTATTTACACTCTCAGTTTCTCACATCAGAGAGGTAGTGTGATGTTTAGACAAGTGACTCTGACTTACTTCACTTACAATGATTGTCTCAAGGTCCATCCATTTGGCTATAAATGTCTCAAGTTTATCTTTCTTTATTGCTGAGTAATACTCCATTATATGAAAAAAAACCCACTTTTTAAAATCTGTTTATTCTTTTCAACACTTCTTTTGTCATCCATATTGACAACTATGAAAGAAAAATACGATCTCCCACTTCCCAGTTCTGCTGACTGCGAAATCTGAAATAGACTGGCAAGCGGTGTTTTAATGAGAGATATTTTAAAAAGCAACTATATTCATCAAAACCAATGAATTTTATAATTACTTTTGAAATCAATCATCATTTGATAAAAAGTTATTGAGTATGTACTAAGTCAAGCAGTGTCTTAGACACCACTGGATAAAGGCAGTGAACACTGGCTTTAGTTTATGGATCTTGTCATTATAGATGGAAACTGAACAATGAATAAATACTGAAAATAATGATTGGCATATGATTAGTAAGCAAGAAACTAAAATAAAATGATAATAAAGTGATTATGTTGTCACCTAAGAAATAAATTGAGATCTAAATTTACAAATACATGTAGATATGTCAAGATCAAAGGAAGAACACTCAGAGGAACTCCCTAGCCTGAGGCTCTTAAGAGGGACTCCCTTCTTTCCTTATTTCTTTTAAAGATAATCCTGATTGCTCCCCTTTCCTTCCTGTTATACTAGAGACAGAGCCTGTAAAGCCAGTTAACCTTATTCCTTTAGTTCCCTCAGCTGAAGAATCGAAGTTCTTAGGAGTAGCAATGTGACAGATTTTCAACAATAAATATTGAACTTTTAATAGCAATAAATTAAAACAAATTTACTGTATTTATGCCAAGGGTTATACTTGGGAATAGGGATTCAAACATATATATCACATAACTACCTTCTTGAGAGAGTGCACATTCTGTAAGAATCGACACAAATGCCATGGAGTCTGAGGAGTGCACAAGTAGAAGTAGGTCCTCAGTACAGAGATGCCACAGATTACGAAGTGTTTAACTCTGAGGATGTTAGGTGTAGTGCAGGGATTTAAATAAGCTGTGTTTTGTGAATGGCAAAGAAATGGAAATTAGAGGAAATTTGTTTTCTCCTTGTGGAAAGAGTCTCTATCTCCTACTTCATGATTAACTAGATCTAATCCTCCAGATTAAAATAGTGCTTTTGTGTGTGTGTGCTGGAGACTGAACCCAGGCCCTCACTCATGAAAAGCACACAGTGTAGCACCGCATTGCCCTCCAAAGCCTGGAATGCTTTTGTATAAGTACACAGCTTTATACCGTGCACACCTCTCATCTGCTGTCAGACTGAGGCGCTGCTGCTGCTCATACCCCTTGGAACACCCAGAGGCTGAGGAAAGCCTGACATTTCTCCCAGCAAATGAAGAACTGTATACTCTAAGCAGTGCCACGTTCTACGTGTGTCCATCCCATCAGATATTATTGAAGGCCGTCTTCACATTGGGAGAAACTTGCTAGGTAAAAATGGAATTACTTAAAGAGTGATACCCTCTTCAGTAAAACCACAATAGTTGTTTGCAGTCTATTTTGCACCTCAACACTATTGTTTAAAGTTCCATTTGGTGAAATTCGGGATACTTATCCTAAGGGCAAAAGGGGGAATAAAACAATTTATCTGTCTTCCCTTTATAGACTATTTTAGTCAGTCGTGTCTGGTCAAATTTCGTTTCTTTTAAAAAAAGAAAAGCAACAGATACAAAACAAGTTCTACAGATTCTGTAGAAGTTTGTGAGGCATCCACTTGAATGTCAGAAACACCAACATTTGGCAGTATGTTTCAGAACTCAGAAGAACTGGTTTACTCAACATAGTTTCCTAGAAACTCAGTAAAGTTCAATAGTTTAGTGAAAATACACCAAGACTGAAAACTTCATTGTTATCTCTTAGCCAAAAATGATAATCAGTTCAAAAGACTGAAAATATCCACTGAGATTTTCTGTGGCATTCTTTATCATATTTAGATATATTATAAAAACGGTTTAGCTTGATAGTCTACTGACATACTATGAGAAATACTTTTGCATTCATTTGGCAGATGATAGTTTAATCCATTAAGGAATTTTGTGCATACTAATTTATCTCTGAATTTAGTGCATTACCAGAACCTCTGGTACACTCAAAGAGAGATTAAGACATGATTTGTAGTCTCAAGATGCTAAGTTGTTGTGGAAAAAAAAGAGATAGGTAAATGTAAAAATATTCCATTTAAAATGAAGAACATAAGAGCTTCCTATAATAAAAAATTATGTTGCCATATATACAAAATTATCTTTGGGGTAATTGGTATTAAAGTGTATGTCTGATTTTTTCACACGTCTTAGTAATATAGCAAATGAAGCAAATTTTCCAGCAAAACAAAGACAATTCATGTGGAGATAGAAAATTGAGGCCAGTGAGTCCATGAGTTATTAACATTTTCTATCGTTTAACTACATCTCTGAATTAAAGAGAATTAACAGGAAATAAATTCTGGTAATTAAAATGACAGATATTACATAATTGTCATTATGTGTATACCTGTTTAAACTTGTTTAAACTAGTATAGAGCACCTTTTCTTTTTTTTTTTTTTTTGGTTCTTTGACCTTGTGCCTATGAAAGAATCTAATGGATTTTAATAAAAAACTGGGTGATAAATTACTGAATTTGTGGGCTCAGCTGCTGTGAATGTCTTCCCTTGATACAGCGTATTAACCTGTGTATATTCTGTCCATTTGTTATGAGAGATACTAAATGAGTCAATACTGCATCAATAATTCAAGGGATAATTCAGCTGCATAATTGTATTTTATTGCATTAGTGCTTTTAGCTACTTTGTTCTAAAGCATGTCACTTGCTACGTGAAAATGTAAAATGGCTCCTTTTTACTCAAAGCTTTGAAATTATTAGATATTTTGAACTTATTAGAAATATAACAGATACAGAGAAAAAGCACTAGCGAATGAGTTTGCAGACCACAAGGTAGATCTAAAACAAAGTTCATATGTGCTTTTTCTCCTTTTTATGTAACTTAGATACCATCATGCTTGAAATTCTTGAACAGGATATATTTTGTTTAAAGATTCTTCCACCAAAGTTACGACTCCAGCAGTTAAAAGCCCATTTGAAATCTCTGCCATAAATACTTGTAGGTGGGAGACTTCTGGTTTTGAAAACTCTTTGGCAACGTTTGTTTCTTAGGCTTTTTAAAGTAATCAGATGCCTCTGATTGTATGGTTTATTCATTTTAGAGTTAAGGCATGTGAGTCACACAGAAATGCTTTTACTCTTGGCTCAGATTACAAGCCAACCAATAGGACAGGCAGAGTTAAAGGTCTTCTGGCTTCATGTCTTTGGATCCTTCTGTCTGTGCCTTGTCCAACTTAGTATTCTATGTTCAAACTGGCTCTTGTTACAGAGTATATTTTTGCTTTTGGCTCTCTACAACTCTTTGTTAAAGGTACTGTGAAAATCCCATGGGAATATCCTATTTTATAAAAGGAAATCCGATCTTGGATTTCCTCTAACCCATTTAGTTCTTCACCAATTTATGATAACCTAGTCACCTTTTTTTTTTTTCTTGCTAGCAAAAGCGTATCTCTATTTCTGGCAGAATATTTGACACAAAAACTCTTCCCTGAACAGAAATATTCATTTCATAAGAGTAGATGTATTTCTAACATTTTTGGTTCTCAATGCTGATTTCTTCTCCATTAACTTTTTTTCCCCATGTATGTCTTTTTCTTTGCTTCTTTATCTGGAAATCACTAAAAATAACAAAGTATTAATTCAACAGGAGTGCATTCCAGAGGCCTAACATTTATTAAGTCTGTAGAGTTGTATATCTTAAGTGACTTGTTATCCTAATGGATTTTAGAAATAAAATCAAGGTTAATGACTCAAAAATACTTTATTAGCATTTAAGACATGAGTATTATATTTTTATTCTATTTTGGGATTGTGGTAATGTCAATAGGTGGTCTAGAAAGTAACATGGCATGTAAGAGTAAGGGTTGGAAAGCTATAATGAGTTAACAAAAATAGTGTAGTAGATATACTCCATAGTTCTCCTTGATTTTACTATATCATAAATCCTATATTTATTGAGATGTCCATTATGTGCCAGGTACAATATTACAGACACAATAGTAGGACTAGCCTATTTCTTGACTTGATGAACTTAAAATCTAGCAGTGGATGATTGAGTAAGCATTTCTAATCAGTGACCTCATACATACAATATAGTTACTCTACTGCTTTTTTAATATTTTAAGAATGTTGTAGTCAAAGAGAGTTTGTGCATATCATTAGGATAAGGATATAAATATATTGTTGTCTGCATCTTAGGAGCTCTTAGGAGCTCTAAAATTGTCTTATCTTTTTGACATTCGCAATAACCATAGAGCATATAAAATAGAACTCATGTACTATTTAAACTTACAGTTTTGCTTTAATATTTCTGCATTTAAAATCTGTATACTAATTTTCCCAAATACAAACTTGTTTCTTATTTATTGAAAACAAATGGTAAGGAAATTTATTTATGACTTTTGAAAAAATTTACATTACCTTGTATGTTTACAAGGAATTTAAGATTCAAAATAGAGGATCTTTTCTCTTTTTTTTTACATGTACAATGTACATAGTGAGATTAGTATATAAAATGTGTAAGAAACTATAAACTATTTCAGAGCAAAGTTTATATCTTGATCATTTTAATCTTGACCTAACAGTGGTGATGGTAGTTGCTAATATATTTAATCAATAAATTTAGGGAAATGAATTTATGGTATTAAAATGAAAAAGAGATGGAATTGAAGATGTTTCAAATATTCTGCTTACTTTGGTCATAAAATATAAGAATGTTAATTTGGCAAAACTTGTGCTATTAAGTTTTCTCAATTAAAGTCACCCCCTACCTGGGAAATTTCACCTACAAAGACTCATGAATATGTGAAATGCAAAGGTCTGACCTCCTTGCATTTCAAGAAAGCTTCAAGAAAGCTTTGAAGGGCTATTCCATCTCCAAATGTGCTGAGGTCTCAGTTATGACTATCTCAAATCAAATTCTCCTGCCCAAACCTGCTTCTGCAACTCTCATTCAGGTCTTATTCCCCTAGATAGTCCAACAACCCTACTGCACACACACATCCATTTAATAGTCTGTTTCTTGTGATGGATGGTACTGAGTCCCTGGAATCAGATTGTTTAGTGGGGTTTTGGAGTTAGTCATCCTCCACTGACACAGAAGCAGTAGAGGCAGGGCTCATGCATCTGTGAGGTCTGAGGGAGGACTAACTAAAACAACTTTGCAGTTGCCTGCCTCTTTATGAAACTTTCTGATGGATTGGAAAAGATAATGAAAGACTAGAGACTTTTAATCACCAATTAAAGACAAAGTGAAAGCCAGAGGGCCTCTTTGACAGCATATTAAGGGATTCTCATCTTCTGTACCTGGAGGGTAGAAAAAAAAGAGAATGAGGTCAGGACTTAACTGTCTAGGACGTAGAACTACAAAAATGATTAAATTCTCAAATTCAGTAAATCTGCCATCCCAAGGTCAAGATCTTAAATATGAAGAAGTCACCTTATGAAACTTGGATGAGAAGACCTAGTTTGCCATACTTGTAAATGTTGAGTTCCTATAATCTACTGAAGCTCCTGGGTCAGCAGATAGGTTCATCTTGTCTGTCAAAGACTTATGCTCTTGCATTGCTTGAAGACGATGTAGAGATCTTTACCTTTCGGACAGTAAGTATTTACTTCAGGACCTACTCCTAACTCCACTCATGGGGACAAAGCTAATGACTAAAATCACAATGCTGTCTGACTTGAGGGGTGCAGTGTGTGTAAAGTCAAAGTCCTTGAGAAAGCTAAAAGACCTAGCCAGTGTTTGCTATTACAAGTCAGGAGACTGAATGCACAGAATATGCCATCCTCAGGAAGAGGATAAAATGGTAATAGAGCAAAATAAAAGAGTTTCCATCAGTATTTTTTAATAAGGATTGAAGATGTAGTTCAGTGTTACCACAGGGCCTGGGTTCAATCTCCTGTATTTCAAAAAATGGTTATAATCCTAGGAGTACCCTCCTATGATACAAGATTTAACACCATTACAAGGCCTCTCAGAGACAGGTTGGGAAGCTAGAAATGCTCTTAAGACACTTAGAGAAAAATAAGTGGAAAAGGAATGATATAACTGTTACGAAGATAGTACAAAAAAGACAACCAAATGGCTCAGAGCCATAGACATGCTAGAGAAAAAGAAACACATAAGACCAGCATACAGAAAAGCAGGCCCAGAGGACAGCCTTTTAATCAAGTGATGAAGAGTGTTTTAGGTAAAGTAGAACCAGAAGTTCTAAAAAATACAAAGGTAGCTCTCCTATTTAAGATAAGGCTAGTCTCTCTCTGTCTCTCTCTGTCTCTCTCTGTCTCTCTCTGTCTCTCTCTGTCTCTCTCTCTCTCTCTCTGGTACTGGGAAATTGAATTCAGGACCTTGTACTTGCCAGTCAGGTGCTTGTGCTGCTGGGCTGAGTTATATCCCTAGAAAACATAAGGCTAATAATAAGAAATTCCTTCACTGCGCTTGGTTTCCAGAAATGGGGATGAAAGATTCAAGTAATAGAATTCATGTGATGGAACTTAGTAATAGGAGAGGGTGTTTCTCTCAGGTTACACAAATGACTGCATAATGGAGCGAGAGTGTCATGTTCTGACTTGTTTACAGTGCAGAAATTTTCAAGCCTTTTCCCAGATGAAGCATTTCAGTATATGATGTCAAGGCAAAAACTGATTTCCATTGTATTACAGTGCCCAGCAAAATTGACAACAGACAATCTTGCATAGTAGTGTGTGGTTTTACTGGCTGTTCAGAGATAAAGACTAGAAGATTAAAAAAAAATTATTTGAGAATTTCCAGGTAAAACTCAAGCGTACTGGAGAAACTATACCCAGAGGAGATGATCTTTCTATTTTTTAAAAAAGGACACCTGAACAGGACAAGATGTAGATTGTAATGGACGGCAGTAAACTGTCTAGTCCTGCAACTAGATCTGCCCTTTTAGACTAAGACACTCATTTCCTAATCCTTCTGAATTGCTGATGGAGGTTTAACAGTTTCTCTCCGCTTGAGTGAGATCTTTGTCAATAGTTCATGCCTTCCCACTGAGGACAGTTTGCATTCAGATCTGGTCAGTGTGAGGTACAACACGTAACACCTGGCCTCCTGGCTTTGATTAAGTTCCAATCTGAAGGAGCACCACAGCTCATAAGCTCTCTTAGGATCAACGGAAGCCTCTACTGAAACAATCTCTCAATTTAGTTTCTGTTTTTCTTTAGTGTTGCTTTCCTCCATCCCTTCACAGTTATTATTTAAGAGTTTTTTCCAGTAATCTACAAGAATGACCATTTAAAAGCCTCACCATCTCTTTCTTGAATAAACTGACCTATAGAAAGTTGCTGCTATTAATTTATTAAATGTGATGAAATAGTAACCCCCCAAAATATTTCCAGTCACCTCCCAAATCAGTGACTATGTCATCTTACAGTGCAAAAGAGACTTTGGTAATGAGATTAAATCACGACTATCATGATTCTCATGTTAATAAGATTATTCTGAGTTGGCTAGGTGGGACCAATATCATCACAAAAGTCCTCAAAATAAGGAAGCAAAAAAGGCAACAATAGAAAAACATTGACCAAAGAAAGTAATGTTGAACATTCTATTTGAGGAAATCAGGAAGGGACTACATTCCAAGAAATGTAGATAGCCTCTTGAGGCTAACAGGATTTAAAAAAATTATTCTCCCTGAAATCCTCTAGAGGTAACAAAACCCAACTAAAGCTTGATTTTGGATTTATTATCTCTATAGGTACAAGGGAAACAATTTGTTTTGTTTCATGCCATTTAGTTTGTGGTAATGAATTATTGTAGTAACAGATCTAGTACAACTTGGTAAGAATGTAGCCTTTGTTTTGAGCTTTGTTCAGTGCTAGTATATTGGTTAATCATACCCCAAATAATTGTGGGAGGTAAAATTATAGAAAATGCATGCTATTAAAAATAAAGTTTATCCTCCTTGAATATATGTGGTACTGAAAAGGCCAGAAATTAAATCAGAATATATAGCTGTTTTTATCATTAAACTATTACATATCAACCATGTTTTAAAATTAATTTGTGGTTTTTGTGACAGCCTTTAGTTATCACTATTCGGGAACAGAGATGCCAAAATGGCCAAGAAAGTTGGATACATTACAAGAAAGAACTTCTGACCAACGGGTACAGAGATTTTAGTTCTAGATCAAGATCTGCTCTTATTTCACCTGTGTAAAATGTATTACTCATCTGTGTATGGAAAAAAAATTGAAAATGAACTTCATTTAATATTTTGAGTAATTACCTTATACCAGTAACTACAACTACATTAACCATTTTGCATGCATTTCTTTTCTTTTTTCTTTCTGTACCAGTGATTGATCTCACGACTTCGTGTTTGTCAGGCAAGCAGGTGCTTTCACCTTTGAGTTAAGTCCCCAGCCTACATGCATTTCCTACATGCATAAATTTTATTAGCAGATAGAAACATAGCTTTCTAGGGTTAATTTAAGAATAAATAAATACAAGTCATTTGGAAAAGTGTTTGGTATCCAGGCCGTGTTCCTTGATTAGTAATTCTTACACTTACACACATTTCTACCTTAGGAAAAATGACCAATTTCACTCAAAGGAGGAGGAGGAGAAGGAGGAGAAAGAGGAGGAAATAGAGGAGCAAGAGGAGGAGATGGAGAAGGAGAAGAGGAGGAGAAAAGGAGGAGAAGAAGGAAGAGAAGGAGGAGGAGGAGAAGGAGGTGGAGGAGGAGAAGGAGGTGGAATAGGAGGAGAAGAAGGTGGAAGAGGAGAAGAAGGAAAAGAAAAACAGTAGTCTCTTCCTTTTAAGACCAAGAAATGAAAATTGCTTTGATTACTGGCTCATACATGAGAACTGTATCTTTTATTTTTCCAATTCCAGTTTAGTCATGTAGATATTTTCTTGAGCCAACTACGGATTATGATGAAAGAATATCATACACATAGCTTGAGCATGTGCTATGTGTATTCTGCTTTCTACAAATAACATTAATTATGTAAGTGAATATCAACTATGTAATTGAACTTAATTCTGTATGATAAGTGCAATGTTTAATATTCCATTTTACAGATGCAGGTCACACAGCTTAGGAATATTTGGAGGTAAATTGTAGTCCCATTGTCCAAACTTGAACTCGTTTCATGGTATTAAATAACTCTCCTATTTCTTTTCAGTCATCTTTTGTGCTTGGCACTCTAAATGTCCTCTATTTTTAATTAAAAATGTAGGCCAGTAGGCTTAGGTGAGAAGAAACAGAGAGAACCTCTTGCACTTAAAACCACCTGATTTTGACAAATTGGCTGAAAACATACACTGCCAAAAAGATAGTCTCTTTAACAAGTGGTGCTGAGGAGGTTGGTTATATACATGGAGAAGAGTAAAACTAGATCCATATCTCAACCTGTACTAAAATCTACTGAAATGGATTAAACACTTGTGAATAAAACAGAAACTGGAAAGACACAGGGAAAACACCTGAAACTATTGGCACAGATTCTGAACACAAGATTTTCTGTGCTGTGTCTTCCAGTAGCACTGGAAATAATATGAAGCATCAACAAATGGAATCTATCAAATGAAAAATTTCCTGCACAGCAAAAGAAAAAAAATCAACAAAGAGACAACCTGAAAAATGGGAAAAATTTTTCCAGCTGATGTTCTGACAGAGGACTATAATCTAGAATACATAACAAACACTCCAAAAAATAAATGACCCAGTCAAAAAACAAGCAAGTGAACTGAATAGACGCTTCTCAAAAGAAGCAGTATATGTAGCCAGTAAGTACATAAAAAAAGGTTCTTCGTCTCTAGCCACTTAAGTAATGAAAATCAAAATAACTCTGAGACTCCACCTTACCCAGTCAGGATGGCTAACCATCCGGAACACAGAAGAAATCAAATGCTCTGGCGAGCAAAGGAACCCTTTTACATTGTTGTTCAACCACTATGGAAATCAGTAAGGAACCTCCTCAAAAATTAAAACTAGAAATTCCATTTGACCCAGCTATAAATCTACTGAGTACATTCCAAAAAGAAATGAAGGCATCATATCTATAGTGGCTCACATATATCTGTGCTTATAGCAGCACAATGGGTGATAGCTAAGATCAGGAAACAGCCTAGATGCCAACCAGCTGATGAATGGATAAACAAATGTGCACAATGGAGTATTATCAGCAAAGAAGAATAAAATTTTGTCATGTGTAGAAAAATAGATGGAACTTAAGACCAAAATGCTAAGTGAAATAAGTCTGATGCAGAAAGTAAATTTTATATGACTTATGTTTTAGGAGAAATGTAATTAACCAATCAGCCAATCAGTGTTATAAAGAAGTGATGTTTGAGAGAAAAAGAACATTGACTTCTTGTAATAGGAAAGGCTTTTAAGGGAGAGGGATAAAAGGGATTAAAAAGGGTAAAAATATGTTATGTGCATCTACCAATTCCTCAAGATGAACATCATTATTTTGTATTGCAAACATACTAATAAAAGGGAAAATATTTTAATGAATATTAAAAATATTTGAGATAAAAATATAATTTTTGCTGCCATCCAAAGACAATATATATTTTACTTACATATACATTTCAATATAATAGTCAAAATACACACATAATATTAAAATTAATTATTTAATGCTCCTTCCATGTTTTCCACTTTTGTTTTATTATTGTTCTTTCTGGGATGCTCTTTTTGGTAGTTGCAGTCACCTTGAACATCAAGAAAAGACAAAGATTGAGCAATTTAAAGCTTATTTCAAATCCAGTTTTACTTATAGAAAGTATAGTTAAGCTCTGTGGAAGAAATACCATGTTATATACTCAAACAACAACATGCATTACTGTTATCAACAGGATTACTACTTAGCAAATCAGAGACAAGAACTGAGACTGGGTAGCCAGACAACTTCAGTTCATGGAGTCTACTCCATCGCTCCCCTTCTCAAAGTTGCCTGCTAAATGCCTGACCTTGTCCAATTCTCACAGCTGTAAGTTCTGACATAGGCCATTACCAATGCCATGCAGAAAATAAAATATAAGAGGATTGTAGATGGGGATTTCTTTGCTTTCTTCATTGCCATTTTGTTGAGTGGACTTTGGGGAGAAGTGGCAATAGCGACATTAAATTTAGATAACTGTTAGGTACTTGACACTGAGAAATACAAAGAAATAAAGAAATAAGGCTTGGGATTGTGAGGACATGGAATGACGAATAATTCATGGATAGAATCCTAATTAATGTTGGACATGATCCCTCAAATGGGACATGACACGGTGATTATGCTTGGCTAGTGATCAAGATCATTGTGTGATAAGCTATAAATACAGGGGTCAGTGAACATTTTCATGGTTCTAAAGATTCTTATGTCTACATTTTATATAAAGGCTAACTGCTTGTTTCATTAGGTTAAAATAGAATACAATGTAGATTCAAAGTTCAAATCACGGTTTTATGAAAAAAATCTATGATGCTGGTACATCTACTTAAATAATGTCTACTTACCTCAGCTGGAGTTTTCTATTGGTTGAAGTGAATTATGATCACGCTTGAGTTCAGCCTGAGACATATGCCAATTTTATCCTCCTTTCTATCGATTGTGACATTGTGTACTTGGCTACATATTGCAGGACAGCTCGGATTTTGAGGGTGCTACTCCCTTCCTATGTGTCTGACGTTATGCTGTGAATTTTATAATAGAGAGTGTGATAACCATGTAAGTGAGAAGTGCAAGACATCTCAGAACTCATCCACTTCGTTCTCCTTATTGACTTTTCAATTTTAGTTCAAGCAAGAAAAATCATAATTTCCAATATTTCATAGTAAATTAATGAGTAGAAATTAATTTTAAAAGCTCATTAAAGGACTGTATGACTCTTACTGGATTAACATAAAATAAGTACAGTACCTAGTCCAAGCCTTGAGATGTTCATATTGTGTTCTTGTCACAATAAAAATGACTGATAATTTCAAACATTGCAAAGAAAGAAAGAAAGATTGAGTAAATCTGGGGAGTTTATATAGAGTTTCGAAGACTGTAAAAGTTGATTGAAACAGAAACATAAACAATCCTACAAGTCTGTTAGACCAGTGCTTCTCAAACTTTAGCGTGCATTTGATTTGCATTGGGATTTTAATAAAGTTGTAGATTCTGATCCTGTAAGTCCAGTACAAGACTGGAGATTTTTTAGTTTTAAACTACTACATGATAATGCTGATAATGCTGGCTTATGACCACTTTGAGTAGCAAAGAGTTAGATGGCTTAAGGTTCCTATGAGTAATGTGTATTTGTCTAATACTTTTTCTTTGTGTGAGTTGCTCAGTAGAAAATTCGGTTCCTCTTTTTGACAACATTTAGATGCTCTGTATTTCATAGACTGAGAAGCTATGTGAATAAAATCACATAAAATAGTATGCAAAGCAAAGAGCCCACAACTCTTTTTGTGTTTTAGTCACAAGATCAAATTACTGCTCAATTTCATGGTATGTGAATAATAACCCAAAGCCACAAATTTTCTTTAAAATTCCGGTTATGTTTTGTTTAAAATTCTCTCTGAATAGGCAGTATCTTTATATTTGTGCCTTACTCATATTTGAACTCTTTGAAATATACAGGTCCATGACATTTATTGCAGGTCTCACATAATATTAATTAAGCAGACATATATAATGCTCCTTCCTGTATGCCATGAATTGTGGTCCATGTTGAGGAAGATATACTAATACTATGTACACAATTTATCTACAAGGTATTTAAATCCCATGAGAAGAAATAGATAAAAAATATGAAAATCTATGGTAAATAATTAAGTTCTCTGCTATAACATGGAAAATGTATTAGACATGGAGTTAAAAGATGAAGTCAGGCAATTCGTGATTCTGATTAGCTGCTAATGTGAGATATAAGGCAGTTAGCTAAATTCTCTGAGTTTATGTTTCCTTATTGGTTAAAAGGAGATAGCAATACCAACATTATAAATTTACTCCAGGGATTAATTACAAAGCCTATGCATAAATAGTATGAAAACAGACAGCAGATAGAATGGTTAAAGTCATGAATATTTTAAATAGATTTCCTGAATTTATAATCTTTATCTGGCTATTTTACTGTCAGATGAATTATTTCACTTCTACATTCTTGGATCTTCTCATTTAAAAGTGATAATAGTAGTAATAGTTATCTGTATGCAATAAGAGAAGATTAAATACATGTCAGTAGAGATGTAAATAGAAAAATTAATAGTATATGGCACAGTAAGTTTCTCCAGAAAAATACATATGTATGAAATTGTATCTTATGATCCTGAAAACCAGGAAATCCTATCTGCAAGTTGGTGTCCCAGGAGAGTAAATGGTATAATTTAGTGCTAGCATAAAGCTCTTAAAACCAGGTAATTTTATCTAAGTATCAATCTAAGTTTGATAGCTTACAAATTCAGATGGTTGATACTTGAGGTTAGAAAAAGTTAGATTTACTGCCTCAAGGAGAAAAGACATTTTTGTTCTCATTTCTTTGTTTCCTTCAAGTCCTTAAGAAATTGTATGATGCCTAGTGCATTGGGCAGGACAATCCTTTTTGCTTGGTCCAGTGATTTCAGAGCTGCCTCTTTATAGACACACCCCAAAATAATGTTTTACTTTCTACTTAGGATTCCTGAACTAGGTCAAATCTGCAAATAAAATTAACCAATATAGACAGACAGACAGATAGATGGATAGATAGTCAGATGATAGATAGAACATCTGGCATGTAGCAAGTGCCATGTGAGAGTTTGCTGTCATGTTTATTAATGCAGAAATTCACTTGTTTGTGTCTAGCTACTACTGGATAAAAGCAAAAATAATCTGAGGAAGGAGCAAGCAGAATGACTTTAGTAAAATAAAAGATATTCAGATACAGATGTATTTTGATTTTCACAAACTCATGCAGCTCCCAAATATACATGTATATATTTAGAGTCATAAGTCATATGGAACTCTAGAACCTGGAGACACTAAAGTAAATAACATGTCATAATGTAATAAGCATACATCTACTAAGCAAATGCATGTTGTTCGCTGCTATCAATGCTCTAATAGGAACAGTATATCAGGGTTTGCAATGAGAACAAGACAATATAGGACACACAATTTATAGTATTATTTATAATGGTCACCCAAAGAGTCAAACACACACAAACACAAATAGTGCAACAAATCTGTCCACATACTAAGAGTCAAGAATACAGTTGAGGGCTTGGATCCCTTGGCAAAATTCTGCATGAGTCCAGCTGAAGACCTAGAGCACATGACAGTGACCCCCTGTGAGTCCAGTTGGAGGCCTAGAGCTCACGACAGTATCGCATGTCTCACAGATCTGTTCTGGGAAGGCCCAGAGGTCAGTGGTGGAAGCCAAAATGTCTATGCCAATGGGGACAGGATCTGTGTCAGCAGGCTGAGTGTTCTGCAATGGAGCCAATAAGTGATGCTCAAAATAAGGACCAGCACTCCCCCAAAAAGCACCATAGCCATCCTCAGCAACAACAAGGTCCCAAGCTCCTCTGACAATCAGAACAGCTGAGTTCATATCAGAAAGCCGGCGGGACAAGCGTCTCGTGTAGACTGAACAGTTCGTCATCTTCCTTGCTGGAGCCAGGAAGTAGTAAGATCAGAGCTCCTCCAAGTGAACCGTAGCCATTCTCAGGGACAACAAGGTCCTGAGCGCCTCTGAGATGGGCGTGGCCATGTTCCTATCAGGAAAGAAGCTCAACAAACTCCACCAAGGGAACCAGCAGCAACAAGACAATCAGCCACACCACAGAGAACAAATAACTCTATTTTTTTTCTCTTCAGTTCTACTTTTTATCTTGGCAACAGTCCTCAGATAGGCCATTCACACTCAGCGCCATGCTGATTCAGTTCAGCTGGTGTTATAAGTTGACCAGGGTTGGATTTTGGCAGATGGATACTTTTTGTGCTTACTCTTTGGGTGACTATTATAAAATAATTCTGTAAATTGTATGTCCTGTATTAAATTGTTTCCTCTGTAAACCCTGACTAGGAGTACATGTAAAAGCTAAAGACACAGAGAAGCTGCTATTATGGGAAACCAGGGATTGTCTCATATTAGTGTATTTAAAGATATTTACAAAGTGCCTAATCAGAGGCAGTTTCTATACTAAACAGACCTTGGTTCATCCAAAAGTAGACAAGAAAATTCCCACTCACAATGTAAGCGAATGATGCGTAAGTAATATGGACTGTCAAAAGACAAGTAATGTTCATAGGATTATTCAAAACTTAATAGTTGCTCATATTTTTGTTGTCACTGAAGTACTTCCAAAGGCTTCCAGTGGCACAGTAACACACTTGGTACTAGATAGAAGTAGCATTTACTGACAAGTAGTCTTCCCAATATTTTCACAGTGGTGCACTTTGATAGGGGATCCCAAGGAAGAAGAAACAGTGGTGTGCTTCGCTGGATCCCTGATCGTGTTGACACACTTAGCATTTTAACTAATTCTGCATCTCACTTACAAGGAGAAAAAAGTCTTACAATCATCTTTTGCTTTTTGCAATCCCTTTTTACAGAGTAAAATAGTTGTCACAATGAAAATGAAGTTTTTGCAACATGTGAATACTCAAAATGGATTTTGTATGTTTTGGAACTGATTTAACTGAATTTGTGTTGGTGGCTTGAGTTCAAAATATCAGAGTAAACTCATGAAGTGTGATCTCGGCTCAGCAGAATTTGGGTAGCTTCAGTTTCAGCAGGACTAGTCAATCCTCCTGCAAACGTTTTCCTTCTCAGTGCTTAGAAAAGGCTACAGACCAGACTTCCCACTGGATACTGAAGATGTTCCTGCTGTTACTCCCCACTGAGTCATCAAGAGAGATTTTGATTGTTATTACATCTGCATCTGAGAAGTATGCAGCAGCGTGGAACCTAATTTATCCTGATTTCTGACAGAACAATGTGATAAGCTATTTTTTTCTTCCAAAAAGTGGTTAAAACAGTCCATAACTCTGGAGAGCTATTATAAAGTCTACTTATTTTTTTTGAGAAGTATTATATACATAATCTTCTAGAGGCAGTTACAAAAAAGGTTCATATTTTCCTGAGAAAACAACCTGGATCAGTGATTGAAATTAGATTGGAAAATAAAATTTGGGAACAGAATTTTGGTTTTGAATTGTGGTTCCACTATTCAAAAGTTACAGAACATCTCTTTTGTCTCTCTGAGCCTCAGTGCCATATCAATAAGGTGATACCTATTTTCATTTTAAAAAATTGCTCAAATGAAACAAATCATTTACAAATATTAACAAAAAGTCTGGAATAAGCTTACAGATATTTCATAGTAGATTTTTTCTCTTTTTCATTGAAGTGAGTTTTCCTTAATTTAGTAGTTTATATTTCCTCTCAAATAAAATAGTTTTTGATATCAAGAGTAGTATACATTCAAACTCTCCCTTTTTAAATTCAACATTTATTGGGCACACATGATTTGTTGGCACTTCATAAAACACCAATGGTGGAAAGAGGAGTAATTCTGCTTTCAAATTTTCTCAAATGCAATTCCTTCTGTGAAGATCATACAGAAGAGTATAACCTCACTGTTTTTAAAAATTTGGTGGCATAGGAGACGTAGTTAGTCCTCCCATTCATAGAAGTAACCCCAAATTAATACACATCATGTGATTGAAAAATATGATTGAAGTAAAAATCATTTAATGAGGTAAAAGACATATTTCCATTAATACCTCTCAGAATACTCCTCTGAACTTCAAACATTTATCTCATTGTTCTTGCCACTCTCTACAGAAATGTTAAAAGTCCTTTTGCATCAGTCTCTTTCACTGTGCTGTTGAGATTGATTTGCTGTTCCTATTTGATTCACAACTCCTACCCTTCATGATTGATTTAACTTTGGAGAAAATCATCAGTTTCCAGCGGTCAGATAGGGGCAGATAAGGACACACCATAATTTTTTATGAGCCTCAGCAACAGCATTTACTGACTTTGTCTTAAAAACCTTCACGAGAGCGTACTTTCAGAACTGCTTCAGAAAGTGGCAAAAAGTTGGGATAAGTGTGTTCAAACACGGAGGTATATTTTGAGGGATACAAGTAGAATGTGTCTTTTACTGCAATTGTCTTTATTTAAACTTTCACTGTATCTTTTAATCACGCCTTATGTCTTTTTCAAAGTGACATGATTGTTTCATGATTGTTTCCATAAAGTTGATAACTTATTCTTAATATCCAAACCCAAAAATGTATTTTATCCCTGATTTTACTACTTCTTTAATATCTGACTTGGCATGTTTGATTGATCTACAAAAATGAACCAGAGATCACAAATCTTTCCTTTTTCTAGGTATATTAATGGTTTGAATCTGTTTTTGAGGTAACCTATTCATTTACCTAGAATAAATTTTAGGGTTATAGAATAACCAATATCCCCAAGCAGTATAACTTCAATCTGAAAAGCGTGTGGACTATATATTACCATTGCTTTTTTGTAGGGTTTTTATTTAAAGTTAAACTGGTTCAGGGTTTCATATTCGAGAGAGGTAAAACTGATTCTATAGCAATAGGTGTGCCAGGAATAAAAGAATATTTTAAAATGTGTCTGCATATCTGGTCTACATATTGATCAGAAAAGATTATTCTAACTTAGAAATACTTGAAGGACAGGACGCAAGTTTAAGTGCCTGAGGTAATAAAAATATTAGGTTGCCTGTTCAGAATCTACTTAATCTGGCCATGACAGATAAATTCCCATGTGAATCAAAGCACAGTTTCTTGTATTAACAGCCTGGTGTACAGGATTTGCTTAATCCTTCTTTTCACTAGTGAGTATTGAGCATTTATTATGTGCCAAGCATACTGATATTATGTTAAAGATGCACTATGACATTAAAAGGACATAGTTTTTTTAAAGGTTACAAATCAATAAAAGATCTAGGTGACTAGGTTTGCTATTGAGTAAATTGGAGTTACTATAAGTAAGCTTGCAACAAAGTAAAATGAAGTTTACAGAATATTTAGAAATCTGCTGTATCAATTAAAGCTAATACAGAAAAATGTAACATACCCATGGGAAGTAACTGAGGAGTTTTGGTGTGGGCAAGAAAGTTTTCTTGGATAACTGTGGCTCATCTAAAACCTCAAAGATATGAGAAAATAAGAACTTTTTTTCAGGCAAAGTAAAAAGCATATAAAAATTCATTGTGAAATGAAACCTCATGATGAAGTCAAAGATTTGAAAGACATTTGGTACAGTGTGAGTTATTGTGAAGAGCTGAAGAAGGTGAGAAGTCTTAGCCTGAAAATGCAAAATTATATTAAAGACAGTGCACTTTATTCTGAGATAAACTGGAAGGCAATGAAGCGTTAAAAATTGGGCAGTGTGTTTGTTCTTAATAAGGTTAGTTTGTGGTGTCTGAATCTGTGCCGGTTGGAAAAAAGAATACAGGAATCAACTTTGTTTGTTTGTTTTGGTACTGGGGAATTGAATTTGGGGCCTTATGCTTGCCAGGCAAGTGCTTGTGCCACTAAGCTACATCCCTACTAGGAATCAATTTTGAAAGCGTCTGCAATAACTTAATCAAGTATTAATGGTGTCCAGCTGCAGGTTAGACATGGTTAATGAGTCAGAATGTGGGTAAATTGTGAAAATATTAAAGAAATTTATTAAGAAAATTCAAGAAATGATAAAAAGAGAGTGAAAGAGCGAGAAGCTTAGACTGGTGTTCAGATTTTTGCTTTAAGCACCAATTGGGATGTAAGGGCCACTCACTCTTATAAGTAACCATGGGAAAGGGAGCCAGGTTGCACAGTGGCACTGCCAAACCTGTCATATAATCAGCCTGAACCCTACCCATGGCATATCTATTTTGGGTAAAATTAAACAAGAGCATTCACTGTGGCAGTAAGTTTCTTTCTCATTGCAGACAATTGTCTGCCAGGGTCTATGCATACATTTTTTTCCTCTTTTCAGGATGAGTTCTAAACATAGCCAATCTACCGTCTCTTCCATACTTCTTTCTTTCTAATCCTCAATTCTTTTATTACTCATTAGTAACACATTTCAGCTAGATTTTCTTCTATTCTGTGACTCAGAAATAAATATAACTTTTTATATTTATTTCTTTAACTTTTCCTGAAATAAATCTGCTGTTTTCCTCTGGATGGGAACAAAAGTATTTATAGAAATAAAGGTAAAACAATGTGCCTTGAAGAACTTTTAAGTGTTTGATAATGACGACGGCCTCCCTGTCAGTGTGCCTTTAGGAAGACACTGATTAGATACTATGAAATGCAAGTTTAAAACTGTACATTAATAATGCCTATGGAATCTATGTCTTCTGCTCCTTAACTCAAGGTTTCATACAAGTTTGATCATAGAGATTTTAATAAAAATTTCAAGGCTAAAGGATTTGAGCCTACAGGATGGAAACAAAACTATTAAAATCAGGATAAAATCAAGTTAAACACAGATGTCTTGCCAAATGCATTAAGAGATTGGTGATGTTTAACCAAGCTTTAAAAGACCACAATCCCACTGGCATCTCTAGGTTAGAGAGGTTATACTGTAGCTGGGCAGAATACATATTTACTCTGTTTAGAAACTGGCTAAGCAAATTTATTGGGTAGTGCATATTTTAGGAATGAGATTATTGACTGAACTGAGATTTCTGAAATCTATTTTGTTACAAAAATACAAAATCCTAACATAAGTATATTGCTCAGGCATATATACTGAGAATCTTAGCATTTTTGTCATCAAAATTAACTTTCATAAATGCTATTATTTCACCAGGACAGAATTTGGCTGTTTGAATTATTTTCAAAATATCTGGAAATCTTCTCAAAGCACCAAGGCTTTCAAAGTAAGATCAAAAGTGAACACAATCTAATTATTTGAAATTTCTCTGAACTTCATCGTGATTTTCCTTCCCAGTTTGCTGTTTATGATTTACACATTCATGTAGAGACATAGGAAAAAAAGTGAGAGAGACAAGACAGAATTTTCAAACTATGCATATGTTCAAAATGTGTGCTAGGCATTTTGTACATCATCTTAATTTCACTTTCCATAAATGTGTGTGTGGTCAAGGCATCCTTTGGTAGTAAAGGATAGAGGGTCAGAGAAATCCCTTTCCATGTCACAGGGCTGAAAAGTACTAGCGATGTAGGAGAAAGAAACTCCCAACCTAATAGATATCCAGTACGAGTTCATGTTCTCTAAAATCGAAGAATGAATTTTAAGAACAACGGAGGTCAAGAGTAGAATACATTTACTGGGAAAAAGAAAGCTTCTGTCTGAGAAAGAGGAGAAAGAGAAAGATCCTGAGAGGGCCAGGACCCTGTCTTTTCTAGGAATTTTTAAAGAGTAAGATCCCCAGAGGAGGCAGATCCAAGGTGGGAAAAAATGGAACTCGCAAGGAGAGCATGGAGTGGTACAGAACTATGACCAACCAATAAGATTATGAGTATAATTGGTCAGGTGAAATTGATTAAATCAAGGAGAAATGGGGAAGTGAGTCACATAGCAAGCAGGCATGCATATAAAGTGGAAGCTTTTTCTGTCAGCAGTTGAGTTAGTGACTCTTTCTGGTTTTCCTCCTGGTGATACAGACCTATTTAGAATATCAATGCCTGATGTTCATACGTAGGGTAGGGATGCATTTGTTTCATGTTTTGTCTTGAGGTCAGTCCACAGGTGTGTGTCTCCTCCCCTGTTACAAGGTATGTAGTCTTCTAAACTGGTTTCCTCAAGGATCCAGCCCTGTCTGACTGTCTATAATATTTTTATCTAACTCAGCTGCCGGTAACACTGGGATTTAAAACCAGTTTTAATCAGGCTCCAGATAAGATGTTCTTTCTGGTACTGATAAACATGATAGTATCATACTGAGGAATAAAATGTTTTCAAAAAGTTGTGACACTAATGTGCATCTTTTTACTTGCACCCACATATACTCCACCATGAATTAGCCATTGCAATCCAAACATGTACTAGTGAAAAAAAAAACCCAGTACATTGTAACACAAGTCAGTGATTCATATATTAAGAGGAAAATAAATGAAACATTTTTCACATATGATTTAGATGAGTACATACAGTGGTTTGAATATGTCCTCCAAGATTCACGTGTTGGAATCCTGTGAGTGAAAAGGTAGCTCACTGGCAGAGGACTTGCCCAGCAAACATGTTTGAGAATCTTAATCCCCAAATTTAGTTAATGACAAAGTTGAAAGTAGGGCTTTGGGGAGATACTAGTGGTAACAGAGTTTGACTTCCATGTAGGATTAATGCCTTCACAGGAGAAAGGACCTGTGAGCTAGCATTTCTTCACAGAAAGCCCCTGTCAAATTATAGTACAGCATGAAGGTCCTCCCTGGATACTAGGACCACATTCTTGGACTTCACATCACCTGAAACATTTCTAAAAAAAGAAATGTTTTGATGGACGTATATACCTCAAGACCACAATGTCAAGTGAAATAAATCAGATTCACAAGCTTAAATATCACATGGTTGCTCTTACATGAGACACCCACAATATAAATAAAGAGCCAAATAAAAGACAGATAATAAGAAATAGGGAGATAGATATTTTGCAAAAGGGAAGGAAACCAACAGATGGAGGAAAAGGAAAGGGAGGAAAAGGGCAAGGAAGACAATAAAAAAAAAAGAATTAATATAGATACATGTACCTACTGCCCATGGAGAGTGTAATCATTGTGTACAACAAATGTATGCTGAAAAATTGAAAAAAGTTTGTTCTCATAAATTAGCTAGTCTCAAGCATTTTGTTTTGTTAGTACAAAGTAGATTAAGTATGCCACAATTTATACTGAAACAGGGGATATTATTTGTCTTCCTAAGTACCTATCATTTAACCTGATACTGCTGATATTCCTGGGATTTTTTCTTTTGTTCATAGAAAGAGCTGATTAATTGTCAGATTTTTAAACATTCCTAACACTACTCTTTCAGTATTTGGCACATGCATGAAAATTAATTTTCATGATCAGAAAAGATACTCCTGCTAATACACATTTCAGTTACTCCTGGCGCCCATATGCTCAATGTGGCTGCCATGTACATGTGTCTCTAATATAAGGTTCCTCATTCTCTAAGATTGCTGTTTACATAGCAAAATACTTAATCATATTTTCAATCATTCACCCAAAAAACATCTATTGGATATTTATATGCTAGGTACAAATAAAATACAAGGATAACTATTTTATGGAACAAATATTCAAATTACATATATTTTATATAATGGTGTCCACAAATATGTGTACATAAATATCCAGTAGATTGGATAGCTATTATTTTTCTAATCTTTTACTGATTTATATAGGCTGCCCTCCTTTGTTTCTTCTTCACTTTGAATTTTGACTCATTCTGTGTTTTGGTCTCATCCTTGCTCTATGAGCATCTGTTTTTGTGGTTAGTGTATTCCATCAATATTTTTTTCCGTAATACCTGCTCTGGTTCTGATTCTCACTATTATTTTCTATACTTAGGCCATTTTTGCCATGCTGATGTGTATTTTTTTGGCCCCAATCTCATACACAACCATCCCCATCAATAAATGAAATATAGACTTACATTTTAGGGAATTGGTTTTGAGAAGGAATTGGCCTCCTTATCATTTAATCAATTGACTCAGCATATGTTCTCTAAATGATTACTAAGGATATGGCACAGACAGATGTACCACGGGAGAAAAAACTTTTAATAATGGTCAAAACTTCAAGGTCTTTATGTTTTGTTGAAGAATTAACACCTGTTCATAAAGAAGTCTAATAAATTATTAAATGTTAGGCTGAGGATCAGGGCCATGCTTTTCTGTGAATTTTCTGTTTCTGTCATACAGGAGACCAGGGCTATAACCACAAGCCAACTGGGCAGAATTGTGGTAGGAACCAAGCTGAGGTGAATACTAAATATGTTAATATTAAATAAATAAACTCCGACTGTATTTTGAGATGGTGAAAAAAATTAAAGGCAAATACTGAAATGTTTATACTAGGTGAAACTACATCTTTAATTTATGTGCTTTTTTATCTACACATTTGAACCCTTGCTGAATGTGACTTAAAACTAAATTCTGCTCATTAGGTGATTAGAGTTAGACAATGTACCCAAGGCATGTGCAGTGGTATATTCATTTGAGCTACATGCATAATTGTTGAGATTCTCTAAGATTTAGAGAGTGCTTTCTCATGTTTACTTTGGGACCACTGTAGGACACAGGACTTCTTTGTTTGCTGACTTGACAACTATTCTTCATCTTGTAAGTAAGTCTTCCAAGGATCACCAAAGTGATAGAAAGGATTTTGTTGGATGCTATTTGTTTTGGACTTGCTTCCCTCATTGAGTTCACCATACTGAACTTTTCATATTACACCATGAATTTACGAATTCATTTACCTCTCCTTTTCTTCCTTTCTTATCTATTGTTATTGTTTACATTTTAGGTACACACCAAAGACCTGTATGCTGAAGGCTTTGTCCATATTGATGGTAGTGGAAACTTTAGCAGGAGTTGCCTACTGAAGGAAGTCAGGTTTCACAATGCTCTTCCTTTCAAGAGAATACGGTATCCAGTGCCCTCATCTTTCTCCCTCTTTGCTGTCCACTGGGGGGTAAACAGAGCTCCTGCCATCAAGCTCTGTTGCCACAATTCTGAAGCAACAGGGCCAAGTGACCTTTGGGTGAAACCTCTGAAAGTATAATTAGCTTTTATTTCCCTTCAAATTGTTTATCTTGGCTATTTGTAACAGCAATACAAAGCTTACTAACACAGCTATTGAACACCCTTCTTTCCTTCTCCTTTCATTTTCTTTTCTTTATTCATTGCAGATTTCTTGGAAACCAGAGAGGCAGGAAATATGGAGGTACAGGAAGAGTTATGTGATCATTGTGGAATATGCACAGTATCAGGAGAAAGTCAAGAAAAGTCTATGGGAAAAATCTTTATGAGAGGAAAGTGAAATAATATTTGAAAAACCACAAAAAAAAGTTTCTTTGTGTTTTCTGCTCAGTAGGTGCCAACTATTACTGGATTTCACAGTTTAGTTTTTTTCACTAGGAAAAACTACAAAGTGAAGGTTATCCAGTGATAGAATGTTGGGGAAGATTTTATGAGATATACTTAAATCAATTGGCAAGATCCTGTTACATAATACCTGCAAAACATGTGATAGTGCTTGACATGCTAAGTTGGTCCTTGAAGAACAAGTAAAAAATGATTCAGAGAAATCAGTGAGGAACTTATAAATTAATATATTCTTGGCACTGGTCCTGTTCAAGCAAGTGGGAAATATTTATTTTAGGTTCTAATCTTTGACAGTACGGTGACTTACAAAGAGACTTACAAAGAATGAAGATTTGACCCTGATTGAGATCGGAGCTCTTGCTGTGTGGCAAGACTTTCTGGCAACAGTCTGAACACTTTGCTGCCAAAACATCTGCACCTGTCACACCTGTGTTGTGGAAAATCACTTAGTACAAAGGGCAGTGATGACAGGAAGTGTAGACAAATCTCAATACTGAATTCTCAATTGTAGGAAAGATGTCAGGTGTCTAGGTTGGCATTACATACACTAGGAATTTCATGTAATCTGTTTTTGGTTTGACTTGTCTTTTGTGTGTGTGTTTCTGTACTCTATCTTTTCCTTATCTCTTAGAACATCTATCACAACAGCCCTCCCTAAATCCACCTATTTTTCTTCCATCATTTCCACATTTTCCTTTCTTTGACATGAACAGGCATGGAGGTGCTATGTGGACTTTCTGTCCACAGACCAAAGGGACACTGAAGAACGAGCACATACCTGAGGATCATTCAGTAATCTGGATTCCAGGCTTGCATAGCAGCGCACACAAGGACTCTGTCATATGAGCAGAGCCCACCATTTTAGACTCATTGCTGCCTTACTGTCACCTCTTCCACCTTTGTCACCTCCCAACATCCTATATTATCTCTATGACTTGGTATATGAAGTTACTTTATCCTTCAATTGTTCCTAGCTTGTTTTCCT
Organism: Dolichotis patagonum; assembly: GCA_004027295.1. Classification (NCBI taxonomy): domain Eukaryota; kingdom Metazoa; phylum Chordata; class Mammalia; order Rodentia; family Caviidae; genus Dolichotis; species Dolichotis patagonum. The sequence continues at coordinate 21,199 of PVJX010011216.1, read as the reverse complement.
ACAAAATTTCTGGAGCTTAATTATTAATAGCATGAAAGTTGAAACAAATTAGTTTTTAAATATCCTAGTATAGGACCTAGTAAAATTATATAGCACATTAATGCTAAAATATACATTAATGATAAATACTATTTACTGAGTGCTTATTCTTCAAGATCAGAACAAAGGTATTTGCATGTATTTGTTCATTCAATATATTTGTTAAGTTCATATATTAATGTGAAGCTTGCATTACTATAGATTCCGAAGACAATAGTTTTTTCCACCTTACAGAAAGCTTATAACCTCACAGCACAGTCTCTCATGACCTATAAAGGGAACTTAGCCTAATGTTTACTCCCTTATAAGTATTCATTAAGTGCAAATTTCTATTATGGTTTTTTGTATTCTTTAAGCTTCATCCAAAGTATTCCTTTTATTAAGCCTCTTTTACATAGATTTCTTTGACATCTTCAGTTTACTTCTCTAGGACCAAGGATTACAGATCTATGTGAGACAGATCACTGCTAACTCTCTGTCTGACTATGCTATAAGGTCTGGACAATCTCAAGGTGGTACCTGCACTTTTTGTTGGACATTTGTAATAGGGGTCTCAAACTCAGCATCATCCATATTTGGGAAGACTAATATTTTGCTGTGAGGCCTGTCCTATATATCATAATATTCTGGACATCTTAGTTTTACCTGTCAGATGCCATTAGCACCTTTTGAGTTATGACAAACAAAATTGTCTGCAGACATTACTAAATTTCTTCTGGGGGTGAAAATAATCTTCTGCTGAAAACCACTGTGTTCCTGGATGTAGAACTTTGCCAGCCACATATTAGTCAACAAAACAATGATCAAAGAGAAAAGTAAAAGGCACAAGAAAGTAAAAAGTCAAACAAAAGTCAAAGGAAAAAGGTATGATGAAAGAAAGGGAAAGAATGAAGAGAGGAAAGTCATGTGCATTAAGTTACTGAGGTGTGCAATACTAAGAGTTTTAACATATTTTCCCTGACACATCCCTGACACATCCAATGGAGACTGAAACTCTGATTATCGAAGCTTGAGAGACAAAGAACTTGAAGCAGACATCCTTAGTAACAACTGGAGGTTTTTGCAATAGCAAATGAAGGTAGGTAAAAGAGAGATGGAAAAAGAGAGAGGGAGTGGAAGGGAGCAGAAAAGAAGAGAAAAAGAGAAGTGACAAGAAGAAACAGAGCCAAGAAAAAAATAAAAAAATGGACAAAGGACAGAATGAGTGTCATTTCTAGTTTACAGCAAGGCCAGAACTTGCACTCAGATGTTGACATGGAACATAGAAACCGAGTGAGAACCAGCTCTGACACTTGAGTGTTTGAAGGCAAAACACAAAATCGACTTTACACATGGACAAGAGGACCACTGTGCTGGGCACCTGACTTGTTTTCAAGATTTGGCTACTGGGGATTATGAATACACATTGAAGTATATGCTGTGGGTCTTCACGACCCCAGAATTTATTATCAAATAATCACAGAGATTTTTCCCAGGGTATGCTTGTGAATGTACAGTACCTCTGGTGGATACATGCTAGGCCCCAGTGGCCACAGGGTAGGCATGTGTGGGTATGTGATGGGATCCCTAAGACTCTCCTCAACACAGGAGGCATAGGAGGAAAGACATGGGGATGCAGGTTTTGGACTGGACATTTGGAACTAGGTGTAGAATATGCTCTCAATACTATATTCAGTTCAGAATCCCAACAAGAAAAATAATTATATGGTAAATTTTGATATCAACATCAGAAGACAAGATATCTCTGATCATGTTAAAATTTCATTTATAACTTTTCAGTTCTTTAGACATATGACATGTAGACTTCCACTTACAGGTTTTCTTCATAGAAAAATGAAATAAATGCTAAGGAAGAGAGAGTATATCACACAATAATGTCTGAAATTTTTTTCCACAGCTTAAAAATAATAATGTCCATTCCTGCTAGATTTCATTTTTCCTAAAATAATCAGATTCTCCCTGTATCATAGGTTAATTATACATGCATCAAATGATCATTAGAAAAAAATGATGCCATTAGGAAATATGGATTTGGTTGCTTTTTCTCTAATCATGTGTCTTTATCAGGCAATTTATTTCTCTGACCCTTGGTTTTCTGTTCTCTGACTGCTAGGCAGTCATACACAGGTTCACAGTAGCTATGAAATTTAGAGATTTCACCAAGACAGGACAATCATGGAACACAGCACACTGTAGATACCATGGATGTCAGCTTCTCTCTCTGGTTTCCATCCCTCTTTGCAGTTAACTCTAATGATTTCAGTCACAACAGATACATTTTCCAGAATGACTGAGAACACACAGAAGAACTGAGTTTACTATGCATGAACATCAATTAAGATGTAAGTTATTTTTAACAGATAATTTTGTATTCAGAAACAGCAGAATCAGAAAAATATCAGTTAATCCTTGAGGCCAAGAAGCCTTCAGAAGTAAACAACTGAAATCCTGGTGGTGCTTTATAATTTTGATGTAAGTGTCCCTTTGCATGGGATCTTAGCCTGTTTGGGCAGTCATAACAAAATACTTTATACTGGGTAGTTTAAAAGCCATGCACATTTATTTCTCACAGTTTTTGAGGCTATAGAGTCCAAGGTCAAGGTTCTAGAAGATTCTTTACTAGCTGAGAATACTTTTTCTTGTTTGCAGGTAGCCATTTTTCAATTGTATCCTTCCAGGACAGAAAGCAGGGATTGAGAAATCATCCTCTCTCTTAACTTTTTATAAATGATAGTCATGAAGGCTCCAGCTTTTTGACCTAATTATGTCTCAAAGATATAAACTCCAAATACTTTCCTATTGGAGATTAGGAACTCAACTTGTGGATTTTGGGGTTTGAGGTCATAAATATTCAGTCCCTAGCAGTATTCATGTTATTTTATTCTTACATCCAACCAGTAAGAAACAAGTTTAAAGTATGCAGATAATGATTGGAAGAGAAGAATTTTATACTGTGTGCTGATTTTAAGGTGCACAGTTTACCCACAAAATCATAATAATATATTTTAGTAGTAGTAATTATTATACATACCTTTTAAGTTTTTTGTTTTATTTTGAAAAATTCTTATGTAAGGAGACTAGGGGTTTGATTAAGATAATCTGAGAATTTATGAAGTAAAATACAATCAAATGGTGAAAAAATACTTAAAAACAAGTACCTCTGATGTTCTTGCTACTATAAGACGGATAGCTGACACAAAACTTTTATGTCACTGCAGAAGTGAATGCTGAAAACTCAAATGCTATAAGTTTTATTTTATATCATTTCACTAAGCATCAGAGAAGATATTGGGCTTCTGCATCTGTGACAGCTGGAGAACAAGAGAGTGAAGATGGATACCTTGAGACTCTGCATTAATAAAGGTACAATTATACTAGGCATGAAGAAGAGACATGCAGGGCAGATTTCTGTATTTAAATGAATTGTTTTGTGATGCAAATTAGTGCACTCTGCACTAATGAAGTGAATTCTTTAACTGCCTGAATCATTTCTGGTTATCATTAAACCACAGAAATCCCATGAAAAGAATTTACAACTGAAGATGGTGAATAAAACAAGGTGATGAATAAAGCAAATCCATTATAAGTTCACCAAACTGATGCAATTCAGCTTTTGAAAAGTAAACTTGTTGTTAGGTTTTCAGAATCCATATTTTAAGATGGAAATAGAGAAATTGTGTTGGCTGGTGAATAAGTGACTAACCAAGTAAGCCTCTGAATTACTCTGAAGCCAATTACTGGTAAAGAAAAAAGTCATTATATTTGTATAAAGATTTTCTAAACAATAAGTCAATGAGTGGCATCAATAAATAGTGTAATAGGATGTGAATTTCAATGCAATTGGAGGTCATGAAGATTCTACTTTAAATGAAGGACAAAGAAAGCAACAATTTAATTTTTTTTGCAGTTGCAGTCATGAAAATGGAATATTTTTTAATAGAGTTGGGTTGGTGGGAAATGGTATTTTTCTTTCTACCTGGAAATCAAAAAAGTTTTCTATGATGATAGATTTTACTCTCATCTCTGAAGTATGCAAAGTTTACCAATTTAAAAGTTTTGAATACTGAAGACAAGAGGTATGATAAGTAGAACAAGAACAAAAGAGGCTTGATAAGAGAGAAAAGGCATAAGAAAGATAGGAAATAAAGTTGGAGAAAGTCTAAAATAGACCATAGAAACCATATTAGGGGATGTTAACCATTTTGCTAAAAAAGATAGGTGAAATATTCCACATAAAATAACTAAATCAGAAATATGAGTATATCTCATATTTTGCCTTGCAGAAATAGGACTATACCTGTCCTGTAAGTATAAGATTAAAAGGGCTGAGGTTTGGAGAAACGGTAATATGTGACCATTCCTGTATGTTAATGAAAAGTAACATCTTCTGAAGTCTCACCAGTAAGAATGGAAAAGAGGGTGAAGGAAGCATTATATTAGTGTTAAATAACTAATTTTATGGTCAAATGGGAAATCTGCAAAGAGATTTCATTGCTCAAACTCTGGACAAGTATCGCTTCTTTGAAGACAAATGTGAGATGATTGAGCCCAGTTCAAGACTAGTCTTGGGAAGATAGTGAGACTTCATTGCCTAAAATGTGGCCGTGAAGACACCTAACATTTTAGAGCAGGCTAATAATCACCTTCTCTCACCTTCCATCTTAAATTGAGTCTTCAGGAAGGGCTAGAAACCAAATTAATACTAGATAGATTAATAAGAAAAAAGCATGCAACTTTTTACCAGTAATTTATGTACTTGGGGACCCTCACAAGGGAGTATAGATTTGAAGAACTGACCAAAGCAAAGTGCTGTTACCATTTTCACAGTAGGATCAATTTGTGATGGAGTAACAGGGCAAAATGATTTTGAGTCTAAAGTCAATAAATAGGGAAGTTATTAGGAGATATGGGGAGGTATTAATCTAAGGAGGATAAGTATTATTTTAGTGAGTTTACTTATTTATGTTAATCCAGTGCAGCACCAATTACAAGTTTCTGGAGATAAGGACTTGCTCTGGGATGGGGAAGGCACATTTCCTAATGGGATGTTTATGACCTGCTACAAACCAGAAAAGGAAGGACAAGTAGCATCATTGCTGGGGGAGAGGGAGTTGTTCCAGCTAAAAAGTAACAATAGGATATTTTGTGTTAACATATCTAACTTTTCAAAAATTTTTAAGTCATTCCATCTTAATAATGAATAAAAAGCTAGAGAGACCTGGGAAAACTAAATGCTCTTCTTAGAACCATTAAAGAGGTGAAAAAAGTGCAAATCGCTGCCTTAAGATTGGAGATACAGACAGGCGAATTCAAATACCTCAGATTACAGAACAGACTCAAAAAGTAGCAACTGCAGTAGAAACCAGTACCTAGGTAGTGACCCCTGCAGGCTTATGTGGATAGAGTCTGAGGGTTAAAAACCCCAGGAGTAACCAACCATAGCAGTACTTGCCAACTTTAGTGGGTTTTATCTTCAGGAGCTCAGCCAAAATCTCACAATAAATAGCAGACAAAATATTGCACGTAGGGTGAGTAAACACTTCTGCAATGTTTCAAAGTGCTGTAGTCTTTTACATGGTCTGTGCTCTAGGAGAAATTGGTTAACCAGAGCTTATGCATAACTGATCTAGAGGAACAGCAATTTCCAACTCTTGGAATGCCTAGCCTTACCTAGTAGAAGGTAAACACTACAGGTAATTTGACCGTCCAGATGGGGGAAAGCAAATATCTAACTTTAGTCCACTAAACCCATCCAATTACACATAAAACTTCGTAGTGTTTGTGAAGACCAGTTTGAAAATTGTAGTCCACATGTCTACTCTCACTAAAAGTCTGAGACCTACACTGTTCGCTTCAGTGGAGTGAATCACCTGAGTTTTCATTACTTCTTATGAGGAAATTTGCTTTGATATGTAACTGTTTTGAATTACAAACATAAAATAAAGAAGGCTATTCTTTTTGCTTCTATTCATCAGAGTATTGGAAACACTAGTAAAAGCAATGAGAAAAGAAAAATAAACAAAAGTCATCCAGGTCAGATACCAAAAAGTAAAATTGTATCTATTCTCAGGTGACAGTCCTTTATAAAACAAAAGTCTCAGAGTTCTCGAACAGTTATTGTGTTTTGTTTCCCAGGATTTTTTCCCTCTGATTTTCATTCTGAGATATTTCCATTTCTATATCTCCAAGGTCAAAAAGTCTTCCATGTAAAAAAATCCAGTCTATTCATAGGCCCATCAAAGGCATTCTTTATTTCTATAGAGCTTATTTTACATTCTGCTTTTCATCACTTTGTTTACTTTGGTCATCTTTTATCATGCTATCTCATCATACTTTAGTGATCAGTTGTTCTACCTTTCCTTTCTAGTAATATCATTCTAACCATATCTTATTCTGATGCCTGATTCATCATGTAAAATTTGTACTATTCTTTTCAGTATGCTTTATAATATGTTTCAAACATAATGCATTAAATAAAAGCAATTCATGTAAATAAGCTTTTTATACTGAAAATATAAAATAGAAGAAAAATAAAGAAACCTGAAAAACTTTTCAGGTTTGAAAACCTTCATGGTTCATGAGAAGGAGACAAGAGAGAAGAGGGTTATTTTGTAGGGTGACTTTCACTATCACTAACAGAATCATTGATATCTATCTACTCAGTGGGCTCTTTTTTCTTTTCATATACCTTTAACAAAAAACATATCCAGTGATAATTGCTTTTATCTCCTTTTGTGAATTTCACAGAAATGTTACATTGCATTGTTGTTAAACAGATTCATCATTCTCAATGCTATAGCCTTATTCATAGTACAAAATTTTGCACTGTTTTTCACATTTTACATATCTTGCCAATATCACTTGAAGAAGGCACTCCTTTATCTTTTTCTACTGCGTTTCTGCTGATGAGGTCTCCTTTTAATCTCTTGCTTTTGGGAAATGATTACCTACAATCTCACAGTGAGAGAGACTGATGAACCACTGCTTCATTTAGTTGTGATAATATGAAGTTCAAGGTCACATAATACTCCTATTTTAGTGGCATATAATACTCACATAATACTCATATTTAAGGCATTTATCAAGTTAAAATTTGTTAGAAATTTTTATTCATCTTGCAGAATGCTTGCAGAACAAGTTACTTTCAAACCAATGTTCAGATAGATACATAGATTGATATATAGATAGGGAAGACAAGGAGGAGGAAGAAAAAGAAAAGGGAAGAGGAAGAAGAAGAAGAAGAAGAAGAAGAAGAAGAAGAAGAAGAAGAAGAAGAAGAAGGAGAAGAAAAAGAAGAAGAAGAAGAAGAATGCTGAGGATATAGCTCTTTAGCACAGAGCCAGTCTGGCAAGCACGAGGTTGTAAGTTCAATTCCTGGTTTAAAAAAAAAAAAAGGAAGAAAAAGAGAAGGGAAAGAGGAAAAAGAAAAGGATCAAGAAGAACAAGGAGGGGAACCAGAAGGACAAGACTAAGTAGAAAAGGGAAGAGAACCAAGAAATAGACACATTGACATGCAAAGTAGATATGTCTATAAAGTGATATTTGTTAAAATAATAAAGGTAATACAATGGAGCAAATACAGGATTTTCAACAAGTGATGCTGAATTAGCCATCCACATGCCACTTGTAAAAGAAAAGCAGACACACTCCTTACACCTTTTACAATATTCACTCTGATTGGGTCATAAAACTAAATGTAAACTGCATGACTATAAAACATTTAGAAGGTAGGTGAAAAATTTAAATGACTTTGGGTAGTGCAAAGACATGATGTATGGAAGAAAGAATTGGTAGCATAGACTTTACTAAAGTAAAAAACAGGTTTTGCTTTTTTAAAGATAATGACAGGAGAATGAAAGACAAGCCACAAATGGTATAACATTTGCTTTTAAATGATACAGAAATTTCAACAACATGTAGGTATACACATATAACTGTATGTATGTTTGTGTGCAAGATAGATAACCATACTACTAACTCTCTGTTAGTTCAGCAAAAAGAATAGCTTGTGATGTCATTGTTTGATTGTCTGTTCATTTTATATGCTTAGATTTTGTAACCTGAACAACTGCTTCTAAGATAATATGCACTATATTAACTAATGTTGATTTCTTACTGTTATTTTTTTGAAATTCTATATTTCTACTCTTCTTTTCTATTTTGATTTTTAAAAATAAATAAAAATATAGAAATAACTTCTCCAAAATATAAAAAAATATTAAAAATTTTAAAATCAAGACAAAGAAAATAGTTCAATTTGGCCAGGGATTTACTTCAGTGGTGCAGTGCCTTCCTGGCAAGGGCGAGTTTCTGAGTTGGATTCCCAGTACAAATAAATAAATAAATAAATAATTTTTCTCTTTGCCAGGCATAGTGATACATGCCTGTTATACCAGCACTTGAGAAGTTGAGGCAGGAGAATTTCCTCAAGTTTGAGACCAGTCTGGGTTTCATAGTGAGCTCAAAGCTATACTGAACTATGTAGTGAGACCCTGTCTCAAAAAATAAAAAAGAAAATAGCACAATTTAAAAATAATACAAACACATAAATACTTGATCAAAGATTTAAAAAGCCAGATATGCCCAAGTTAAGATATTTTACATTATATGTTAGTAGGAAAATGATAATTAAAGCATCACTGAGATACTTCTATGTTCCTGTTAGAATGCTTAAAATCCAAAACACTGACAACAGTAAATGCTGATAAGGATGTGGAGCAACAGGAACTCTCACTTGTTATTGATGGAAGTATAAATGATTTGTCTACTTTAGAATGGAGTTTTATGGTTTCTTACAAAACTAAATATATCATTAGTACATATTCTAGTAGTCACATGCTGGTATTTACCCCCAGGGGTTGAAAACATATCTTCATACAGCAGTGTGCACATTGATATTTATAATATATTTATTCATAATTACTAGATCTTGATATTATTAAAGTGGTAGGTGAGAAAATAAACTACATTTATTACATACAGACATTTGGATATCATTCACTGCTAAAAAGACACATTATGTCAATTGATAACAAGACATGGAGAGACTTCAAATGCATACTACTAAGCAAAGGAAGCCAATTTGAAAATACAACATATTCCATCATTTGAAATATATAGCAATCTGTAAAAGACAAAACTATGATACAGTAAAGGTCAGTGGTTGCCAGGTGTTGGGAATGGTGAGGGAAAAATGAATAAGTCAGAGAACAGACAATTTTATGATAATGAAAACAAGCTATATTACATTGTAATAGTGCATATATGTTATATTTTCCCAGACACACAAAATGTGTAACACTGAGAATCCTGGTATATACTATGAGCTTTGGGTGATTATGATGAATATGTGTACATTTACCATTAAGTTGGTGGATATTGATAATGAAGGAAACTATACACATTGGAGATTAGAAGTATGTGAGAAATCTCTGTACCTCCCCCTCAATTTTGCTACATACATAAGTCTGCCCTAAAAATTAGTCTAACATTACACAAGTGAAAAAAGGTATGCCTCAGAAAATAAAGAAGGAATGTTCTAGAAGTCCCCTAGAACATCACTGGACACTCTCAATTATCAGCAAGTGAAATCAATGGGCTTTTAAGTCTATAAACTGCTTATGGTCCTCTGAGCTCTAGGTCTATCTGTTACTGATTTGTGTTATCACATGTGCTGGTCAGGATTCTCCAGAGAAACAGAATAGACAGAATAATGAAGATAGCAACATAACAGACAGACTTTTGGAAATCGTTTCACATGGTTGTAAGGCCATAAAGACTGAAACATTTGTGGCAACTTGGCTGCTGGAAATTCATGTAAGAGTTGATGTTGTGATCTTGAGTCTGAAAGAAGAAGTGTTAGAATTTGTGTGTAACAGTCTAAAAGCAGAAGTCCTTTGGAAAACAATAACCTTTGCTTTTAAGACTTTCAACTAATTGGATGACAGTTACATATATTTTGGAGAGTAATCTCCATTAAGTAAATGCAACTGATTGCAAATGTTAGTTGCAACTTAAACAAAATCCACTTCTCCAGCAAATCTAAGCTTCTGTTTGACCACACAATTTGTGACTATAATCTGTCCAAGTACATGTAGAAAATTAACCATCATATTGTCTTTGTACTGAACTTTTATTTGTGCCTTGAAGTCAAAGTTCATTATACTAAAATATTAAAGTTTTATTTTATATTTATCTTTTTTGGAAATTTCTACTGCCCAGGGAGTTTTAACAAGTTTCATTCTATTCTTCAGAACCTTCTCAATTGATTCCATAATTAATCAAGTTTTTAAACTTCTTTAGTTTCGCATTCATCCCCAATGTGTAAAACTAAGGCTAAGGATGGAATTCTTCCCCTAAAGTTAATCAGTGCTCATTGAATTTGTCACACTTTACACTAAGTATGAGTATTTATTTCAGGATAATTTCATCCAAATTTATTTTACCTAAGTTTTCAATGTTATGCCAGATTTTAGAAAGACTGAGAAAGAAGACATTTCCACTACTTTTGAGGGGCGCTCTCTCCCTCTACTGATGTTAAAAAATAGTACATCACAATACACTGTAAGTCTGAGCAAAAGGCAAAGCAATCAGATTTCTGATCTGGAGAAACTCACTTTGTTCTAAATGAAAAGTAGTGACCTATCCATTCTTCAGAAGAAAACAAAAGACTCAAGTATATGCACTACTTTGACATGGCACCCAACTAAGGTCACTGATTTCTTTCAAAGAAATTTACTGCAGAAAGTAGAAAGATCTTTCTTCTGTCTCACCAAAAGCTTGTACTTGATTTGAGAATTCTGACCCACATAGATGGAAGGACAGTAAAAGGTGCAAACACCACATTCAACAACACCAGCAGCAACTTCAGAGGTATCCTTTGATAAGAAAGTATTTAGGTTATCTGATGAGTTTCAAGCTCACGAAAGTATAAAGTGAGGAGCTATTGTGTTTTGCGGTGCCTAGAAATTTCTTTTGAATAATTTCTCCTCATGAATAATTTATAATTGAGGTTAGAGGAGGATAATTCTCATGTTGACTATTCATCATTATTTTGGAAAAATACAAAAAATATAGTTTTGTTCCTAGTCCTCCTATATTATGATAAAGAAATAAACTGTCTCTGAATTTAGAAGTTCATTTTCCATGCTTTGCATAATAAGCTGGTCGTGGGAACAAGGAGGTGGCTTCATAATGAACATAGTTCTCTCTCTCTCTCTCCACTTTCTAATGGCATCTCTCTGACTGCTATGCATCTTTGTTCACACAGAAGAGCTACCAATTTTATCTTAAATCAATTAGAGCCTGAAAAATCCTAACCTCACTGATCACCTCCAATTAAAGTAACTAATTTGAGACTTATTCTTTTACAAGTCAACTTTCACAGTATTTTTTGGGTAGAAAAATGTCTTAGAGATTCTGACATATTTGAAAATATGGTCTTATAAGAAAATGGATTTCTCTCATAGATAGAAATTTGGTATTTGGGGTAGGAAGGAAATTTAGTTCATCTCCTGATTTTGCACCTATGGAAGTGAAAGCTCAGAAGCTTGGTTTTGGCAAAAGTTGTCAGGATAATATTTGATGGCTGAACAGAGACTGCAGTGTGCACTCTCAGCCTCAAATAGTCATTCTTTTTATTACTACCCTATTTTTGACAGCATCTTCACAAGCTCTTTGGAGGTACTTGGTGCTGCAATCCATGGATTTGTTAGAGAAAGAAAGGCTTTAAGTTATTATTAGACTGTCATAGCATCCACTTAGCATATTGAACAAGTTGTCCATTTACAATTTTGACTCGCTGTGTAGGTCATAATTTGAAAAATAATAAATAGGTATTGCAAAAGAAAAATATTTAATATTGAAAAAAGACAAATAATCACATAATTTGATGAGAAGATCCTGAAATTTATAGTTGATTACCACACAACTGCAGGCGTGATTCAGAGGTCAAAAAGCACCTGCAGCCCCCACTAACTACTTTTATAACTGACGCTCGTACTTACAAACTGGGAGCTGAACACTGGACATCAGGGAATCACTGCTACCACTGACAATTTCTAAATGCCCAAGCCCCATGACCTTGCATGTCAGTAACAATAGTAGCAACAAGAGTTTCTGTTGCATGTTTCTCTTATTTTCTATTGATCTTAGCAGAAAAGAAACTGTTAGTACAGTTTCCCTTTCTTTTCACGTAGCTGTTGCTATTATTTCTATTTTAGGCACAATTTATTGCCGCTTTTTACTACACGGTTAGTGTTCCAAAGTACTTAGACTGAAACACATCAGTCTGCTCTCTGTGAGTTCCTACCGTTTAAATTACCTTTAACACATAATTCAAACTTTATTGTATGTAAGGTTTTTCTAATTGAATTTTTCTTTGTATTTTAGCATATCACTTTTTAATCATTTATTTTTTACATAATTCAATGTGTGTTACTCTTTTTTACAGTAACGTTCCTTTACTTTCATAATAAATGCCTAGTATAAAAAGCATTGTATCTGTTTTATGTTTCTCACCAGCACATTGTTCTAATCTATATACTATCTAATAACTGAGTTACCGCTGGAATTTCCTAGTTACTCTCTCTATGGCAATTTTTTTCTTCCAGTGAGTCTCCAGTGTGTAGACAGAGAGGCCTTACTAAAATTTGAATCTATTCACACTGAATACACTTGGAAAAACTGCATCATGTCTCTTCTTAAGTCCAAATCACTCATACTATATAAAAGTGTTTTATTTCTTACTTTCACTTAATAAATTTTTTACTTTTTCAATCAACTCCTACTTAATTTTCACATTACAGTTAAATTTATGTTCAATGCATTCATTGTCTCCAAGTCTCCAGAGTAACTTCTCTTAAAAATCCTTGTATTTTATTAATATTTCTAAAATTTTACATTGCCTGAACTATACATGTGTGATAGTTCTAATAAATTTTGTCTGTTTCAATAGACTATAAGCTTCATACAAACAGCAATTGTGAGAATTTTATTCACAAGTACATTCCAAATAGGGAGTATATTACATGCTGAATAATAAACATGCAAATAATACTTGTTGAAATAATGAATGAAATAATTAATGTGTACGAGAACAAAGTGGAGAAATCTAATGTCATATAGATCATGTAAAATATCCAAGCCACATATGACAGTGATATCAACTCACTCCATATGATTTCAAAGCCTGTTAAATTCCCCAAGAGTCCTATGCTTTTTGCAATTCATTTCTCATTGCTATAGTTAGACACATATCATATGGTATAAGATACAAAATTTTATCTTTATTTCTTCCATAATTATTTTCGACATGTTCACGTTGCCATCTTTTACCCACATGGAAAAAAGTCACAATTATCTTTTAAAGAATATTACATTGCTGTCTTTTGAAAAGTCTGCCCAACATCATAAAAACAAAATGCAACGTCCCAATTGTTTATTATCTTAGTCTTTGGAAAGTTGAAGTTCTGCAGGATTTTTAAAATAAGTAAATGGTAAAGGAATAAAAAAAAAAAAAACCCTGTGGTTGAATCGTGGTACTTTTATCTATATTTTTAGAGCTTTGAACAGGTGAGTGAACATCACTTTCTTCCTATTTCACAAAACGATGAAAATCACCAAAGTCATCACATGACTAGAAAACTAAGTGTAGTTATTGCATGTGGTGAATGCTGAGTAAGTAGCAAGTGTAGGAAAAAAACCTTTCTTTTATCCTTTCATCTCTTTTTAAAATATTCTTATGGAGAAGAATATTAGCTTTCATGGTCTCCCATTTTTCCTCTTCCTTAATATCCTGTCTTAGTTTATTAAAGTTACCTATTCCTTGGCTGTCAAAAATAGCCTAATTTGGGAATATTACATACTGTCTTCTCTCTGTTTTTTGTCCTAGAATATTCAGATATCTGAAACTTTCTTGGTATGTTTTAAGCATTTAACAGAAAACATATCATCCTTTGCATTCAAAATTAAAGACATGTGTGTTTCTATGAAGTGAATAATTGACGTCTTCACCAAATCTGACTTTCAGGCCAGATTCTTGGGAGCTGGGCGTACTCTTGCAGCCATCACCTGCTGTCAGTAAATGACAGATGACCCATTTTCTCAACACCAACATAGAATCGCCAGAAAATGAGTGGATTTGGAAGACTCCAAACTGTTTATCTTTTAAATGCCACATATGCTGCCCCAGAATTATGTGTTGAAGAAGACATAATTATTTCAAGTCACATTCATGGAGAAGAGTTAAATGCTTTGGGTATAGGCATATTGTGAGCTGATAATGGTATTTTTGTTTTATCTTTTTACAACTCCATGGTGGTTAACTTAATGGCGGTTTTCCCAGGAGAGTGAGGAGAATGAGTGGGGCTAGATGGGCTCCTGATACTTTTAGACAATGGGAAAGATTCTTAGTACGCATTTCAGGACAACCATTTAAGTTGTCATTTCAATTTAAATTAGATCACTGTAATGATTTTAAAGCATGGCTACAAATTCTTTGTCATTGCTTCATTAATAGGTATGCTCTGTGTCTCCTTACCCCTTTCATCTGAGTATGCTTGCCCACTAACATGGTAGAACTCACACCAAGTTACTTCCATGGCTGGGTCAATGAAGGTAGACAGCTTCTGACTTGTTTATGAAACACCGGTTCACCTTGAGAGAGGGACAGTTACCCTGATTTCACTATGGGTCTTAATACTCTTCTTGGTACTCCTCTTGCCATCCCAACGGGACCCACATTTACAACTGTGTCTGTTAAGGCACCTGAAATGTAACAAAATTTGTCTTTGTCTTGCTAAATTAGCCTGATTACAATTTTAGTACTACCCAAAGATTCAAATAATAAGGAAACATTAATATGATAATATGTCAAAGAATGTTTTTATCTACTTTTGTAAATTTTAAAATTTATAGAATACATTAATTTACAAGGCATATAGACTTATTATTGAAACTAAAAGAAAAGAATATACCAATTAAAAGAAATAATAAAGCAACATAAATACAACAAATCTCAAAAGAGAGAGAAAACTTGTTATGAGTTAAAAGCCAGTGGTCAACTTAACACCAGCTGAATTAAATCAGCATGGTGCTGAGCATAGATGTGCTACCTGAGGAAAGTTGCCAGCATAAACAGTGACAAGGTGAAGATGAATGAAGCATTGTGGGTTTCTCTAAGTGTTGCTATTTGAGCTGTTGATTCTCCTGGAGGAGCTCATCATGACTAGCTTCCCCAGTGTGAGTTTGACCATTGTCATCAGAGGAGCTCGGGACCTTGTTGGTGAAAGGGGCTGTGGTTCACCTTGGGGGCGCTCTGGTCCTTACATGGAGCATCTCTACCTGCCTCTGGAGGGGAAGACCTGTGCTGTTTAATCTGCCAGACGAATTCGTCATGCTGGCTTTCTGGCATGTACTTGACTGTTCTTACTGTCAGAGGATCTCAGGAACTCCATGTCGCTGAGGATGGATGTGGTGCTTTTCAAGATGCTCCTGGTCTTTATTATGAGCCTGACTTCTCAGCGCCAGTGTAGAACTCTCAGCCTATCAGCGCAGCTCCTTCACCCTGCTAGCATAGATTTTCTAGCTCCCACCACTGACTTTTGGGCCTTCCCAGCACAGATCCATAAAACAGACTGGTGTGAGTCCTTCTGGTACATTCTAGACCTCCAGTTGGACTCATGGGAGGCATTGTCATGGGCTTTAGGTTTTCATCCTGACTCATGCAGGACTTTGTTGTGGGATCCAGGTCCTTGGCTGAATATTCTGAGTCTTTACTGTTGTAGACAGATTTCCTTCATTTTCTGTGTTTAACTCAGGGTTAAACACATCATAAAACAATAATATAAATTCATCATAAAAAATAATATAAAGTATATGTCCTGATTCTAATTGTTCTCCTCACAACCCCTGACTACAACAAAACTAAAATAAAATTATAATTAAGATTGAATTTTAATTTAATTTTAAGTTTCTTGGCAGGCAACCTGCCTTCTTCCCTCTCTTTATATTATATTCTTTCCTGGCACCATATACTCACTCTCACCATACAGAATTTTCTACCCTTGCTCCAAATCACCAGGTACAGCATGTTTAAGAGCATAGCTGTGAAAACATAATTCTTGTGATTTTGAACAAGATACTTACCCTTTCAGTGCCTTCAATTTCTTTATTCATAAAATTATAGTTCCAATATCATATGATTTATTTCAAGAGTTAAATGAGTTCAAGACACCTGACACAGAGTAATAGTTTAATACATGTTAGCTATAATTATTACTATTATTTTTACTATCATTATCACTGTAACTCCAGGAAAAGGACATTTTTCATTACCTGTTAGCCTTGCCTTCATTGCATAATAGTCATGCCTTCACATAGCTAGCTCTTTTATGTCATTTACGTACAGTTTAAATATCACCATCCAACACAACCTTAAGACAACCCAGTATCATGAGGTTCCACAGGTCCTGTATCATATCTAACTACTTCATTTTCATTATAGCTACATTTCATTGCATGCTTTTTAACTTACTGATTTCATTTACTTGTCTAGGAAAACAATGCTGACATGTAAGGCACTCAGCAGATGTTTGTGATGTGGAAATGAATGAGACTTTATCTCCCCAGTTTAAAATGGCAATAA
The DNA here is from genome assembly GCA_004027295.1 of Dolichotis patagonum. Lineage (NCBI taxonomy): Eukaryota > Metazoa > Chordata > Mammalia > Rodentia > Caviidae > Dolichotis > Dolichotis patagonum. Next base: position 4,515 of record PVJX010011216.1, on the reverse strand, counting down.
TAATAATCAGTAGCACAAAAATACTGGTGTTTCTAGCGACAGCCAATATCTATTGAGTACTTGCCATGTACTAGTCATGGTAAATTGTATATGCAATATAGTAAAGCTTTACTTGTAACAGCTTTGAGATATATGAATTCCATTATTGAGTTCCATTTTAAAGTAGTAAAAATTCAGATGGAGGGATAGTAAAATAATTTAAGATTAAAACTTAACAAGTACTAGAGACAAGGATGAAACGAAGGTTTTCTTAATCAAAATTTACTTTCTTAATTGCTACTGTTTTCAATTATAAGAAAATGAGCAAAATAGGACAAATCTATCAAGACAGACAATAGCAGGTCATGTATTTGAGTGTGAAGTAAAAGCAGATAAAATTTAAATAGCTGAGAAAATGTACATGTATATTTAAAACGTGTTCTAACAGACGATCTAAATTAAGTGGTAGATCACTGCTTAATCCACTGGCATTTTGACACAGAAATTCTAAATTCATCACAAATTTTATTGAAAATGCAATGATTCCTTGAAAATGTCAAATAAACATAGCTTTTGTCTAATTTCAAGGTAAATTTCTTTTGGCTAACATGACTATAGTCCACCAGGGACTATGTCAAATCTTACCTGTTGCTATTTATCTATAAATAACACATTCATACATTATTTATATTAGTACTATCTTCTAAAGATTTGCTTTTATAAATATCAATATACTGACTATAAGCTACTGTGAAATGCTAAGTTTCATGAGCACACTTGTAATTAAATTTATAATATTGAAAGTTAGTTTGTCTTTAGTATAGGCACTACATCTGGGAATTGTTCTTGATATTTGTTCTTATCATTAGAGTTAATTCTTTGAATGGAGATTGTAAAATGCCTACACATTCTTTGTCATTTCACTTTTGCCTCTAACAAATTTATTAAAACTTTCAGAGGTGGACAAAGTAGCAGAATGAACACTAGCCTGTGTATACCATAAAGTCTTCACATGAGGGATGCTAAGATTATGCTCAGCTCAACAGTGTAACATCACCAGGTTCATCAGTACCACCACCAAATGTATCGTCTTCCTAATCTTTCCCCTCATCATTTCTAAGTGTTCAACATCTCCACATCCGTTACTAAATGTTTTATATGAACTGCTTTATGGATTCCACATCACCACCTACATGAGGTTGCTACTAACCTCAGAGGATAAAGAAGAAAAATAAGTTAGGAACTGAATATAGGCAGTCTCGTTTAGAAAACCTATATGCCTTTATGTCTTCATTAAGCCATTCTATTAAGATATGTAATCAGTGATGAAAAAATATATTTTAAAATTTGATCAACCTTTGGAAACAAATTATTTACCACTTTCAGATATAACAATTTATATTGGGGGTGCATGGGAGATGAAGAGAGTTTTGGACAGATTGAAGTTTCAAAATTTAGAAACATTCAAAGAGAATAAAATTAACAATGTTCAAAAATTCTTTACAACCAAATTTTAGGATGATTTGGGCTTAATATTTGAACTCTTCCCAGATTACAAATTTGGCATTTCTTTATTTTATTGTAAAAATCTTTATGTAATTCATGTGGAATAGTATTTATATATTACTCATAAAAATCATAAAGGCCTGAAAGACACAAATCAAGATTTTCCCTTTTAAGTGCCACACAACTTAGCACTATGTGAGGAGGCTATTTGGTGTGAAATGATGAGTTTTGCATTAACCCACTAGATTTAGAATTTTATGCCTACCACTTATTACCAATCTTGCCTTAGACATTCTATTTTCTTTGTAACTCTGAAATTGTAGGTTAGAGATAATAATTTTTAAAAAAAGGAATTTGATAAAAATAAGGTAGCAAACTGTTTATCAAAGTTTACAAAATTTAATTATTTCTAATAATTTTGGGGAAAAGAAGAAAAATTATGTTCATAGTCCTCTGAATGATACATTGAACAAATAAATATTCTTTTGTAAAGTTTTAATTTTAACTTCTATAATATTCCTGCATAATATTTGTAACAATATTACATATGTGTTATTATATTTAACATTGTTATACTTTGATATTCTAAATATTGATCATAATACTATAAAATATGCTATATTATTTAATCCTCAGAAGCCACCTTAGAGATCAATATTATCATCTCCAACTTACAGAGTTGGAAACTGAGGCAAACATTACCTGCCCCATTATGCTGGCTATCATGTGCAGATGGGTTCAGTATTCTAACATGCTTATGCGTTATTCAATGTTGATGGTTCAGCTAAAAAACTAAATTATATCATTAACTTTGTAAAGCAGTGTGCCTTAAAGTTCAGGCAACAAACTTTAAAACTTTGAATTACCTCCTATGTCTTGCCCAGGACTAGCTACATAACTGGCACTGGGTCCAGTTTAAAATGTTTACCTTTCATGTTCATTTGACTTTAGAAAATAGCAAGAAGTCACACAGTCCCAGTTCCAGTGAACAAGGTGAATGAGCTCACACTGTAATGATTTTATTCTACATATATCACCATAAAAGTTTTGACTTGATTTGGGACATCTGAGGTGGCCATGAAAAGAAACAAAATAGGTCTCCCACAATTGCTTCAGGCTGTGATAAGAACGATGAGGTAAGTGAGTGCAAAGTGAGTGAGCATATGCTGATGGGCATGAGTGGTAATTTATCTTTTACTGAAATGTATTAAAATTATTTAAACGTTCACCATGTGGATTAATTTGTAAGAATATTAAAGTTTTGATACTAAAGAATTGCTTCATTTCTCTTTCTAACATTTTAAATTTGTTTTTACTGGTAAAGAGGAACAAGTACATTATTTTTTTTAACAAATTATTTTGTTATTTTGAAGGTAGTAAAATACAACAGAGCACGATGGAAGAAAGCCATTGAGACCATGTAGTGCAACTGGTACAGAACTTCACAGCAGGTTACTGAGATAACAGTAATAGGCACCATAGTATATCTCATTTTCTTCACAATAGTTGTTCTTTCAATCAGGTATAGCAAAATCAAAGGAAATACAGAACATTATGGAACTTACCAAAACAGAATATTAAATAGAGTAATACCATTAATCAGAACACAGCAAAACAATGATAAAAATATTTGCCTTCAAAGAGATGGTAGAAGGAAATCCCCTCTTATTTGCTATATTGCATATGGTCATCCTCCCAAGAGATGCTCAGATCTCTGGTTTCCACTTGCTAATGGGAGGGTGGGAGGGGAATGGGAGTTTTGATTCTCAGCCAGTGCACCTATAGACTCACAGCCACTTACCAGGGAGGCCAGCCACTAGCTTGGTTCCCAGTGCCCTAAGTTCCAACATGGCGCAGATCTCAGGAGGCCCTAGTGGTTCTTGCCCTGGGGTGGCATGGCTTACCAGGCCACAGCCAATTACCAGGGCAGCAGCCTGTTTGTTTCTTATATTGTTCCTTCAGAGTTTCCATCTTTTTGCATTGTTCCCCTAATTTTTCAACTGTGTCTGCTTCAGATGTGTTCAGCAGTTCTTTATAATTACCTTTACCATTTCTTCTTTTACCTGGGAGATTATTTCTGATTTGAGTTCTTTTATAGCTTCTCAGAGTTGTTTCATTATTTCAGTTGATATCATTTCAGGCATTTCAGGTGTATGGCTTATATTTTCTTCAATGTACATGGCTCCTAGGTTCTGTTGGGTTGGGCTGGAGGTTTGAGATTCCATTTTGGTCTTTCATCTTGTCATTTTCCTATATTTCTGGCTTTTGAGCAATGTTCCAAAGCTTCCCCTGGATGTGTTGGAAATCACCTCATGCGCTCTTGGCTCCTGGAATTCACGCAGCCTCCCAAATACATTATTTTTAGCATTATCATATACAGCAACTGTTCTGAAATTTCATGTGATGTCCAATCATTATTCTATTATAAATGATCATGTATCTTCAGAGAATTGGTTTTTTTCTTATGGCATTCATTACCTAGGGCTCTAAAAAGTAGTAGTGCTAATGTTTACAAGAAAATCAGTTTCAAAAGTGTATGAAACCCTTAGAAATGAGAAAAAAAAATTATTTTAGACTGAGAGTTTAAAGATGAGTGCAGCATGTTCTTAACAGTTTCCTTGGGGGATATATAATTAAAATGCTATGCAAAGCAAAATGCTGTTCTATATGACTGCCACAAAGCAGAAAAATGTGTTTTTCACATCACCAAGAAAGACAGTAATTGTCTCATCATCTTGAAATAGTTTATCTTTGTTTTGCTAATCTCTTGATCTTTGTTCTATTGTAATCTTATTAAAACGTGTCAAGTAATGAATTCTTTGGATAAATGACATATGAATTTGCTATCGGAGGTTTGCTGGTACACTTACTTTTGTTCAAGACTGTTTAATTCTAATCTATATTTCCTCCAAATGAGTTGTAAAAATTAAGAAAATAAAAGTAGCTACATGGTAACTAGTTTTCCTTCTACTTTTTGCTCTCATTAGCAATAATATCTATGACCTAGTTTTTATTTTCTGAATTCTTACA